>VXBT01003021.1:292244-450621 GCA_013400235.1 Oriolus oriolus
GGGACGGAAAGCGCGGGAGATGGTGTGGCGTCGGCTCCCGGCGCTCGGTGACGTCGTGCTGCTGTCCCGCCACACTGAGTCACTGAATCACAGAGCGGGTCGGGTTGGCAGGGACCACGGGGATATCTGGTCCAAGCTCTCTGCTCAAGCAGGGTCGTCCTAGAGCACATGGCACAGATTACATAGAGACAGTTCTTTAATATTTCCAGTGAGGGAGAATCCCCAGCCTCTCTGGGCAATCTGTTCCAGTGCTCAGTCACTTGCACAATAAAGAAGTTCACCATCATGTTGTGTGGAATTTCCTGTGTATCAGTATTTGCCCATTGTCTCCTGTTGCATTGCTCAGCACNATTGCTCAGCACCACTGAGCAGGGCCTGGCTCCATCCTCTTGGCACCCTCCCTTCAGATACTGATAGACGCTGATGAGGACCCCTCCCAGCCATCTCTTCTCGAGACCAAAAAGGCCCAACTCCCTCAGTCTTTCCTTGCAAGAGAGTTGCTCAAGTTCCCTCATCCCCCTCTGCCGGACCCACTCCCGGAGTTCCTGTCTTTCTTGTATGGAGGAGCCCAGAACTGGACACAGCACTCCAGATTTGGCCTCACCAGGGCTGAGCAGACGGGCAGGATCACCTGCCTCGACCTGCTGTCAGTTCTCTTCTTGATGCACCCCAGGATACCATTGGCCTTCCTGGCCACAAGGGCACTGCTGGCTCAAAGACAGCTTGCTGTCCACCTGGTCCTTCTTTGCAGAGCAGTTTTCCAACAGATCAGCCCCCAGCCTGTGCTGGTGCAGAGGGTTATTCTTCCCCAGTTGCAGGACCTTGCATTTGCCCTAGCTGAATTTCAGAAGTTTCTTCTCTGCTCATCTCTCCAATCCGTCGAGCTTTTATTTGGTTGAACAAAACTTAATTAGTATTCCCTTTGGTCACAGGGGATATCACAGGTTAATAATGTGCATGGTGGGAGGCTTCGAGCATTGCCCCGCTCCTTGGTGGAGCACTCTGTGCCTCAGGGTGCACCACGCAGCTGGTGGCTGGCCGGGTCAGGTACCACCTTCTACTGCGCCTTGGCTGTGCCCAGGGAATGCTGGTGCTTTAAAAGCAGGAGGAATCAGCCAGTGACCTGGTGGAGAAATAGATAGATAGATAGATAGATAGATAGATAGATAGATAGATAGATAGATAAATGGATGAAGGAAAGGAAGGAAGGAAGGAAGGAAGGAAGGAAGGAAGGAAGGAAGGAAACATCTTGACTGCATCAAGAAAGAATTGCAGGCAGGGCTAGAGAATGATTTTAAGCTGACTGAAAGCTCAGAAAGGCTGTAAGTGAAGATGAAATATAAAAGTAACCATGCTTTCTAGTGTGAAGTGCACTGCTGTAAATGTACTTAGGCCTCAGCTGTGTGGATTAGGTGTTTTCAGCTTGTTACAGGTTCTGGAGGGCCTTTTCGATATCTGCTTTAAATAGGCATGATTTTCCTGCCTTTTTATCGCCTGTAAACTGGTTTGTATGAACTTCAGTAGCATTGCTGTCTGCTTTCCATGCATAAACAAATAAATGTGTTTGCTTTCATCTTAATTTGTCTTAATGGTGATTCCACCATAAATCTGCAGTAGGATTGTTAGCTAAAGAGTACAGTATCTGATGGGAGTTGGGAAGAGAATGTAAACCACAGGATATGGAAAATTGTTCTCTTGCTCCTACTGGTTTTTGCATCTGTAGATGCAGGGAGTGGGTTGTTATATAAAAACTGTCTAGTTTTCTTTGAGAAACAGCGAGGCATATGAAATTTGCCTAAGACCTGAAAAACAGTTGCCAAATTATCTTTGGAGTACCAGTGATGAACACCAGATTCCATTAGAGCTCCCTTGGAAGGGGAAGGCAGGGAGGGCAGGGAAGCCAAGAACAACCTGATGCAGTTCATTAGAGAAAGCCAAGCGAGAGTGTCTCTGTGTGTGTGTATGTATGTGTGTTTGTGTTCCTCTGTGTGTAATGAGTGATAAACTTAATAGTGTAATGCTCTAGGAATACATTTGAGTACATTTCGCCCTGGTATTCAAAGCATAGAAGGGAGCATCTATGCTGGGTGGAGAAGAATTTGCTGGTAAACTCAGCAGATTAATGCTGTTCCACTGGCAGTTTGGGGAAAGCAGATTAAAAACTTCACCTAGGTAAAAAGCAATTAAGATACTGGAAAGATTCCCAATCAAACAAAATTGTCACTAATGCAATGTGATCAGAGAGTCTGCCACATCAGGTGCTTGTTCTCACTAGGGACAAGTTTGAAGTTGAAGTGTGGGAAGCAGCCAGAAACTATGCTGAAGAAGCAGGTATCAGCACTAAAGATGGCTTGAACAAGTATCTGAGGAGAACTCAAATAGATACAGCCACAAACCAGCCAGCAGCAATGTTGGTATTGCTGGATATTGCCCAATTGCTGCAGTCTGTTTAAAAAAACAACAACAAAAAAAGACAGGAGAAAGTACGATAGCAGAAATCAGAAGGATTACCTTGACCTCTTCTAAACAGTTAAGGCCCAAGAAATGTGTTGAACTGTAGTTTATCCAATGAAATTTTATTGATGTTTTAAAACTTAGACGGAATCTGAGATTGAAAATTCAAGTCTTTGAAAAGCAGAAGCTTTAGTGTAGTATTGATTAAACTTCACAACTCTGCAAACAAATGGATTATAAAGAGAGGGAGAGCTAGAAAAGTATTTATTTTACCTGAGGAATGCTATAGTGTTTGTTACAGAGTAATGGGAGATGTGGAATGACAAATAAAATGAGGAAAGATGTCTCAGATTCTTGTAGAATACTTTCTGATGCTGACTTACAGGTGAAGGGTTTGACATATATGTGTTTCAACATTCAGAAGCAAAGAATGAGATGAAGGTAAAGAACGATACTGAAGATACCACAAAATAAATTCAAATGTCTTTGCGAAGCGCAATAACAGGCCAGCTGTGTCAGCTCTGCCGTATGAGGAGATCTACCATGAGCTTGAAGTGACTGTTGATGGTCCATACTGATTCCATATACTCTGCATATTGCAAAGAAGTGCAACCATGATAGCCTCAGAGGCCAGCGAAGGGTTAGAAAGTGCAGGAGGGCAGATTTCCAGCAGAAGTCAGCAGAACGGAGTCAGCTGATGTCAGTGGGAAGCTATGCTCTAGCGGGGGCAGCCCGGAGCTATCTTGGCAGAGCAAGCTATCTGTGAAGAGCGTGCAGTGTCTGACAATTGCTCTGGCCCTAAAATGTGGGGTGAGGCAAAGAATTACAATCCTGTCAGTAGTGAGCATCAGTAGTGGACTACAGTTTTCACAAATCTGTTCACCTGTTTCTTGTGCTTGGGGCTCAGAAAGGACATAGTGGTCAGTTCCCATGCCTAAAGCATGGGGGTGAGATGCCTGTAACTATAACATATATAACATATATAACTATATATGTGCTGAGAGAGATGCTGCTCTTTCAATTCTACTCCAAGAAGCCCTGATCTGTGGCTTCCTACTGGTTTTCTGTGTTGGTAAGGCAGAGCTGGAAGGTGATACAACCATGTCTAACCACCAGCTGAGGAGTCTACTAGACTGGTGAGCATGCTGGGAGTCTGGAGAATTGCCATCAACCACTAATGAGATCCAGAATTCTTGGATGGGAACTTTCTGAAGCCATTGAAATGGTTAATACGCTTAATGACAAGGCAGGAAAGCTTCACATACAGGTTATACAGTAGGTCCTACACACTACAGACTTGAAAATCTTTTGTTGCGAAGAGGCTTTGAACATCTTGTAGAGCTGCAAAGAGGCATCCCATACTTCCCTCCTGCCAGATTTTCTCACTGAAGTCAGATATCCCTTGGAGGACATCAAACTGAGGGAGTTTTGCTACTCCCAGAAAGCAGAATGCAGAGGGACTTGTATATATGTCTAGGGGTATTTTCTGAACAAGCATATCTGATAAAAAAGTTCACCTCACCAGAGACCCCCAGACAGTGCAGAATAATGACGTGTACAGGGCTGGGATAACCTGTGGAGATAAGTGACTTCTTGAACAGGGCTCTGCCTAGGGTCATTTTACCAAAGAGTGATACAGTGGAAGAAGTAGGAGACAAGGCTTTTGTGTGGATTACAGATAATACTGCACTGAGGCTGTGCCTGCTGTGTCAGAAGGCAAGGAGGATAATTTACTGAGCAGCCTGAGGAATGCCGAGTTCTACAACCTGCCAAACTTCACAAAGCTGCACATGCACTTAAAAAATTAGTAGTCTGTATGCATCATGAATGCAGGCCTTTGAGTTCCAGGCAATACCATGACTTTGTTAATTTAGGAGACAACTTCCTGACACTTATAAACCCAGTGTTTGTAGAAGTGCATGATTTGATGTACTGACAACACAGAGGCTGAGAAGAGTGCAAACCCTATGGGGACTGTATTGAAAAAATGGATAAATTATGAAAAAATAATTCCATTTTAGTCAATAACAGCAAGAGGTGGTAGGGAAAGATGTAACTGCTCTCTGAGAGCCTAATATAAAGGCAGGGGATTAGCTTGTACAAGAAAAACCAAACAAAAATTGACCACTCATAGAATTTCTTTCTTAGAATAGAATTTGATGTTATAGAATTCAACAATGATTGAAGATTTGTAGATGGCTTCAGTGGTATTGTTGCTTTTATTAAGGCAGTTTGTCAAAAGCATCCATCTGACAAGGCGATCTGAACAGAGGCTTTGAGCAGATTAAAGAAGCTTTCTGACCCTATCTGTGTTAGCCTGGCCACAGGAAAATACATGAATGATCCCATCAATGCTTCAGATGCAGCTCTATGGACGGTGCTTTTCGTGAGATGGAAAGGGAGTATTGCTTTTGAAAGCGAGCTATGAACATAATTACTCCAGAATGAGTACATTGCCACTGTGTGGGCTATTAGGTGAAATGCCATTTCCTCACAAGTTCAGTGTCCGCAGGGAATAAATAGCAGTGAGATTTTTGTCAATGTCTCATAATATTCATGGTAAATGTCCTTTACCCCTAAAGGGAAAAACTTGACAACATTAAAATGAATTCAGTATGAAAGAATGTAGTTTTGAATGAGTGAATGTTGGCAGGTCTGGTTACGTATTTATTTCTTTGGCAAGCCCCTGTGCTCCAAGCCTGTTGCCAAGCTGCAAGGAAATAGGCAGATTCACAACCATTTTCAGAACTTTCTATTAGTTACTCAATAACCTTTTTTATTGTATAACATGTTTTATGAGCACACAGAATGATAGTAAAGTCATATTTTTTTCTGAAGCAATGAACAAGATGCTGTGGAATACCTGCTGAGCTCCCACAAAAAACTTTGCTGTTCCTACTGAAAAAATTGAAAGCTGCCTGCTGTATTAAGATGGTAAAAGCCTCTTTGCTCTCAGCTGGTTTGACATTTCATCAGGTATTATTCAGAAATAATATAAAATCATGGAAACCACTGAGGAAATGTAATACTGCTATATCTAGGTCATCTTGTCAGAATTCAAGGTTCCTGCTCCCTCCAGAACTGATTCTGCCTTAATATTGCACAACTTCCTTTCTCTTTCCAGGTTCCATATGTGGGAGAAAAGAGAGGGCTAAATAGTCACAATTCAACAATTCATTTTGCTATGTTGGTAGAAAAATAACCCTTTCAGCAGGAAACAAATTTGCAATTGTTTGTGCATTAGACAGAGCATCAATTGATTTGGCATATTATTTGGCTTATAAGTGGCAAATCCATTGGAAGGAAGCATAGTCTTGAAGCACATAATTATAACAAAGTGTGCTTCCAAATTACGAAGAATGATGTGCCCAAACATGAGTTGAATGTCAAATTTCATTTATTCTGTGGTTTAACTCATAAATCACTTGCTAATTTTTTGCATATAGTATATTGCATTTGTGACAGCTTTATAAAAGCTTACCTACTGTTAACCTGTTTCAGCACACCTTCTGAAAGAACACTTTCAGATCTTCAGATTAAAGAAGAGGTTAATTGCATGTTTCATAGGGCCAGTGTTAATAAGAGACGGAGAAAAACATGAAAATGTGACTCATTGTAAAGGAACTGTTAAATAATCCATATGGGAAAAAAAAAGACGTTGAATTCAGTCAGTCATAGTCTTTGGAAAGTAAAAGGAAGGACATATGGAGACAAGACAGGTAGAAGATTAGGTTTCATTGGGTAAAGGAATATTGTGGCAAAACCACCAATGTACTTTAGGGCTGCTCAGCAGAAGCATGGCTTCCCGGCGTGGGGAGATGCTCGTTGCTATGCAAGCATCACCTCTTGTGATCAGAGCAAAGTAGCAAGCTCAAGTGCAGATTACAAGTTGTGCATGTGGCATTTCCATTCCCTTTGATGAAAACTGAATGTGCTTATCACAGGAAAGGCTCTAACCTAGAATTAGGAGTCTGGGAGGATGCATTTAAAAGGAAAAGCTGGAAGTGATAATCAGCAATTACCATGATAGATTCTATAAACACAAATTACACTGTTGGGAGTTATATGAAGTATTACATATCTTTACAAATGGGCTAAATTAAGGGGAAAAAATCCTTTGGCTATATTTTTGGAAAATTTTCCTTGAACTTCCCTGATCATATGAGGATATGAGGTTACATATGTAAGTAATTTCAGTAATGGAAAAAGATTTCAAAAAAAATGTCTTTGCACAGGAAACTTAGGTATTGTCCAAATTCGAAATGCTTAGCTTTGTACATTTAAATATTTTTCAACACTATCATTAAAAAAAAAAAGGTAATAAAAAAATCTATCATATAGGATTAAGACAGAACACTGTAAATGTATGGTCTTCCCTCTGGCCTGGCTTTCCAGTGAGTGAGCATTTGAACCTGTGTTTCTGTACTTCTCAGGTGCTACAGATTGGTTCCAGCTGTTAACCTGGGCAAAGCCTGCTCAGATGTGGTCCTGCAGAATAAAAATCCTGCTCAACAGTGGCCCACAGGATTCTAATCAACATTTTGCTGAAATTTTCTTGAAAAAGTTACAACAATTCTCTATTCAGCATATATGAACTGTGATTTTTTTTTGAAGATTGAGAAATATTTTGAGACTGTGCTAACTTTAAGTTACTTTTTCCAGGGATATTTTATGTCATTAAAAAATTCCTCAGTTCAAATTTGAAGGCCTTTCAACCAGGCATGTCTCAAAGAAAATCTTGTAAAAAATTGTTGATGTGAGAAAATGAGAATACTGTCCTTCAGTTCCATACTTGGAAATGCCTAATGGCTCTGCATGAAATCAAACTAAAAGTGTTTGATACAAACATGACAAGTTTTAGTCCAGGTTGTAAAGTTCAATAAAATTTAAACAGTAGTTGGGGTACCAGCTGAGTTTGTCTCATGCTTTATTTACCCTCTTATTTATAAGTTATGTAGTTATGTCATCTCAAATAATTGTGACATCTTCCAGCTATTAAATTGCATTCTTGACTGTAGCTCCTGGGGTCTGTTAGACATGGAGTATAAAGTAGCATTGGTTCCACTGACTTGTTTTTCATTATCCTGTAGAAACCAAAAGTTGTTCCCTAAGAAGAATGAAGGTCAATTTGTTTAATTAAAAGAAGATTTGATTTTTTTAAATAGGGATAGAGACTGAGAACAGTCTGCAAGACACATTGAGCTCCAAAGAGTTTCAGTTTAATCTAGTTTAATTTAGTTTTAATTGCCCTGAATACCCAACTTATCTTAGAAGTCTAGGAAGTCCTTTGTTTTTCTTTTTGTCTCTTCCAGTTTTCTAACATTACATTTTTCTAGCTGTCTTTCATCAAATAAATCTTACATCAGCTATCTGTAATTCAGATATCTCTGTTCTTTGTGCTCTCACTGAATTTATCTGTTTGGAGCCTGCGATTCTTTTCTATGCCAAAGATAAGATGGAGAGGTGATTGAGAGCAGTCCTGTGGAGAAAGACTTGGGGTTGGTGGTTGATGAAAAATTCACCATGAGCCAGCAGTGTGAGCTTGCAGCCCACAAAGCCAAGTAAATCCTGGGCAGCATCCAAAGCAGCGTGGCCAGTGGGTCTAAGGAGGTGATTCTACCCCTCTACTCTGCTCCGTGAGACTCCACCTGGAGCGCTGCATCCAGCTCCAGTACCACCAGCACAGGAAGGACATGGAACTGGTGGAGCAAGCCTAGAGAAGGGCCACAAAGTGGATAAGAGGACTGGAGCATCTCTGCTGTTGAAGACAGGCTGAAGAAGTCAAGGCTGTTCAGCCTGGAGAAGAGAAGGTTGTGTGGAGACCTCATAGCAACCTTCCATTGTCTGAAGGGGGCCTACAGGGAAGCTCAAGAGGGACTCTGTCAGGAACTGTACTGATAGGACAAGGAGTAATGGGTGCAAATTGAAAGAGGGGAAATTTAGGTTAGATATTAGAAAGAATTTTTTTACTGTGAGGATAGTGAGACACTGGAGCAGGCTTCCCGGGAAGGTTCTGAATGCCCCAACCCTTGCTACATTCAAAGCCAGGCTGGATAAGGCCATTAGCAGCCTGGTCTAGTGGGAGGTGTCCCTGCCTGTGGCAGGGAAGGCTGGGACTAGATGATCTTTAAAGTCCATTTCAACCCCTTAACATTCTGTGATTCTGTGGTTGTGTATCAAAATGTGAGAAATATATTGTTAGATCATGTATAGTATTTGGAAAGAAATGTATTCTAACTGGGCCAAGGAAAATCTCCATCCTTTATTGGATGCTGAGGGAAACATTGTAACCAAGGCTGAGGAAAAGGCTGAGGTACTTAATAGCTTCTTTGCCTCAGTCTTTAACAGAAAGACTGGTTTTCCTCAGGACAACCAGCCCTTGAGCTGGCAGTCAGGGACAGGGAGCAGAACAGAGCCCCTGCAATCCAGGAGGAAGCAGTTGGTGACCTGCTGTGCCACTGAGACACTCACAGATCCACGGGGCTGATGGGATCCATCCGAGGGTACTGAGGGAGCTGGTGGAAGAGCTCACCAAGCCACTTCAGTCATTTCTCATCAGTCCTGGTTAACTGAGGCGGTCCCAGATGACTGGAGGTTGGCCAATGTGATGCCTGGATAAAAAGGGGTTGGAAGGAGGATCTGGGGAACTATAGGCCAGACAGGCTGACCTCAGTGCCTGGGAAGGTTATGGAACAGATTGTCTTGAGTGCAATCATACAGCATGGACAGGACAGCCAGGGGGTCAGACCCAGCCAGTGTGGGTTTAGGAAAGGCAGGTCCTGCTTGACCAACCTGGTCCCCTTTTGTGGCCAGGTGACCTACCTGGTGGATGAAGGAAAGGCTGTGGATATTGTCTACCTGGACTTCAGTAAGGCCTTTGGTACTGTCTCCCACAGCATTCTGCTGGAAAAGCGGGCAGCCCACGGCTTGGACATGTGCACTCTGCTGGGTTAAGACCTGGCTGGATGGCCAGGCCCAGAGAGTGGTGGTGAAAGGAGTTGGATCCAGCTGGCAGGTGGTCACCAGAGGAGCTCCCCAGGGCTCAGTATTGGGGCCAGTAAAGATACTTAATATCTTTATTGATGATCTAGATGGGGGGATGGAGTGTATCCTCAGTAAGTTTGCAGATGATACCAAGTCAGGCAGGAATGCCTGTCTGCGGGGCGGTTGGAAGACTCTGCGGAGGGATCTGGACAGACTAGATCGATCGGCTGAGGTCAAAGGCGTGAGGTTCAATAAGGTGAAGTGCTGGGTCCTGTACTTGGGTCACAACAACCCCATACAGTGCTACAGGCTGGGGAGAGTGGCTGGAAAACTGCCGGGTGGAAAAGGAGCCAGGGGTGCTGATCAGCAGCCACCGAACACAAGCCAGCCTGTGCTCAAGAAGGCCAGTGTCATCCTGGCTTGTATCAAAACTAGCATGGCCAGCAGGACCAGGGCAGTGATTGCCCCCCAGTACTCACCACTGGTGAGGCCACACCTCAAGTTCTGTGTCCAGTTCTGGGCTACTCATTGCAAGAAGGACACTGAGGTGCTGGAGCATCTCCAGAGAAGGGCAATGGAGCTGAGGAAGGGTCCTGAGAGGAAGTCTTATGAGGAGTGGCTGAGGCATCTGGGGTGGTTTAGCCTGCAGGAAAGGAGGCTCAGGGGACACCTCATCACTCTCTACAACTGTCTGAAAGGAGGGTGTAGCTTCTTCTCCCAGGTAGCACGGGACAGAACAAGAGGAAATGGCCTCAGCCTGTGCCAGGGGAAGTTCAGGTTGGACATCAGGTAGATTTTCTTCGCTGAAAGGGTGGTCAAGCATTGGAATGGCCTGCCCAGGCAGATGGTGGAGTGACCATCCCTGGAAGTGTTCAAGAAACAGCTGGACGTGGCACTTAGTGCTGTGGTTTAGTTGACAAGGTGGTATTCAGTCAAAAGTTGGTCTTGATGATCTTGGGAGGTCCTTTCAAACCTTTATTGATTCTGTGATTCTAATGGTTGTTTCTGTCCTTTATAACAACTTCTCCCCCTCCAGCTCTACCTGAAAACATTTTCTAATGTATTTTTTAAACAAAAGTATTTCAAATAGCTCTTTGTTTTGCCTTACACCTTAATTATCCTAAAATGTCAAGGTGCCAAGATGCTGATTTGCATTCAATTGCTTCTCACTGGTGTAGCAGAAAAAAATCAAGCTCAGTTTCTACAGCAACAGGAGTATGCTTTTAGTAGTATTCTCTTGTTTTATGGTTCTAACATCTACATATTTTAATATAATATATAAATAAGTGTAAAGAGTAAAAGGACTTTACCCTTTTTTAACTGGTATGTTGAAGGCCTGGATGCCTGAAAATGCATGCTGGGCTGAGGTTTTATTGAATGGTTCAGTAAAACATAGTATCCTTTTCTTGCCTTCTTTCTGTGGAGGAGATTAAAAGGTATAATGCAAACTGAAAAAACTCACACGTTGTCATCATTGCAAGGGGTGGCGTGTCAATGGTAGTTTGCTGTGGCAGTTTTTTGTAAAAAGATGACGGACAGGCAGATGTTTGATGAAACAGTTAATGAAAAAGAATGATACTTGAAGCAGTTGATAAAACAACCGCTGAAGGGGCATGTCCTATTGATGGATGGTTTATCGCTTTCAAGTGAGCTCTATTGCAGATAATAAATACTGGCAAACAGTAACAGCCATCTAAACAGGAGGTTTAGAAATCACCACGCCTCTGATTAGCCTTAACAGAGCAGTGTTTGCTTGATATTGACAGAATCTCATTATAGATAAATTAAGACCTTTCAGGGAAGATCGCATTTATCTAATAAAAGCTTTTTGTGGGACAGGGTATTTAAATTCTGATAGTTTTGGTAAATAAGGTCCAAATGATTTTTTTGTTTCCTCACAGCATTTCTATTGTTCTAAAGTCCAGCCATTGCAATGGTCTAATAAAATGGTTGGGAAAAAAAATTGATGAATGTGTATTGGGTTTTCTAAGGTTAAGGTAAGAAAATGGAATAAAAAAGATCTGTAGGAAAGCAGGATAAATTTGTAGAAAAATCTCCTTCAGGGTTTTTCCTTGTTTTCTATTTTCCTCAGATCACCTTTTTTTTTTTCATTTTTTTTAAACTTGCTGATACAAATACTTCAAAAATACAGGGACCGACACATTCTGTTGTTCTTAAAATTCTCAAAGGAAATCAATGACACACTGGACCAGCAAAAAATTCTGCCCCAGATTTTTCCCCTTAGGCATATAATGCAATATAAAGAGAAAATCTGTGGGAAAAGTGGATGTGTGATGGTTTTTGTCTGTGTTTTTTGTGCTTGTTATTTGGATGCTGGGCATATTTCAGCCACTGTTTTTGTCTGCTGTAGCCCGAGTTCCAGGTCCTGGATGTGTTATAATTGCAGCAGTCTTCCTAGGCAAGCCTCGCCTAGCCTGGAAAGTAGGTTTTTTGGAAATAGGGACAGGAAGAGAACCATCTTCACGACTCTTGCTATATTTGGTCTCATTTGGCACCACAGTTATAAATAAATGTGTTTCCTTGGGAGGATATAGTTCTGTTTTGGAAAATACGAACAAAGATCCAGAATAAAAAAATCGTAATGAAGTACTCCTGGGAAAATTCAGTGATGGAAGTGGCAGGTGAAAACTTGCATTAGGATTCTGTCTGGGAATACGCAGGTCCTCACTTCTTCATTCTTGCCTGCATGCTTTGCTCCTAATGCAGTAAGACACATATCCTATCCCTGGGCACATCATCTTTTAATATTAAGCATCTGCCACATTCCCATCTGGAATATCTATGAATGAAGATGACAAAGCATCTGAGATATTAAACTGGAGGCATTAGGACCATTAAAAATAGAAGCTTGAGGGTTCCTTCCAACCTTTTGATTTCCCATGAAATGTCTGGGTGTGCTTTCCATTGCAGAGAGGGTGCCAGGTTAAAAGGATTTTAAGCTGGACCCAGTATGGCAAATTTTGATCCTAATGGGAAAACTGTTAACATGATGAGTTGGTTGTCTGTCAGTTATAGAATATAGCAACTGGAGAGTATCCCAAAGTTCTTTCTCAGAAGGAAACAAAAATCTTTCCCAAAACAGATTGTGAAGTGAAATAGATCTCTGCTTGTCCTCAATGTTAGGGAAGAAATCAGCACGCTGATGCAGCAACATTCTACATAGAATGCAGCATTGTCCAGGCAGCCAGCAGCTCTGCCTTAGTTATACTGAGTGGTGCTCCCACGTGTCTCAGAAGTGACTTACCTGCTGCAGTGCAAGTGAGCTGTCTGATGAAAGCATCTACTTGTGAATTGTGTGTTTCAAGAACTTTTTAAATGTTTAGTTAGATCTAGAAAAGTGTGAAGGTGCAGTGAAGAGATACTTATTTTCCTGCTACATCAAGGACTGGAAGAGTCTCATGGCAGGTAATAATTCAATTTCTCCGGTAAAACACAGTCTAATTTGTGTGATAGGAGGAAGTAGCTTTGCAGACACAACAGTCACTGTGTGGTTGCTTTAACTAAGAGCACATCTTGATGTTTTAGGCAAGGAAATACTTGGCTGTGATAATGTTGAGGGTTCTAATATTGAGGGTTCTGATGTTGAGGGTTCTTATGTTGATTCTGAGAAATGTGCACAGCCTCTGGGACTACCGCCCAACTGGATTCAGATTATCAGGCTCTGAGGGCTGTCAGCATTGCCTCTCTCTCACATGCAGCATTTACAGCAGGAGCAGCTTCATGCTATGGCTTGGTTCATCTCTGTTTTTAGAGATCTCATGCTGTGTAAGATTTATTTCCATGACAAAGCCACTCACAGTCCATACAGCTGGCTTGCTCTTCCCTCCAGCAATGACACCAGTTTCCTCACATGCCTGTGATTGTCAGCAGCCTACTCTTGTTTGTGGTGCATGGCAGGTCTGATGACAACTGACCTCCTTCTGGGTTGGGAACTCACACAGAGAAATCTTTCATCATCCTGAAGGTGCCTTTGCCTACAGAGGGTCCATGTTATGTTATCTGTGGGAAATGCTATACATTGCACAGGTAGAGCTGCAAGCACAGGTTGGGGTTAGGGGGGCTTCATGGTGGGAAGGAATAACTTTCCTGCTAGGAGGAGAGGGATGCAACATCAAGACTCTGGAAAAAGGAGCCTTCAGTGAGGTGGCCTTGTACCAGACAAATGGAACCACATCTGAATCAGGCCACTCCCATGTCATGGAAAGTGTCGGTCAGGCAGCACAGCAGAGACACTGTTAATGGAGCAGAGAAAGATTGCCCAGGAGCGCTGGGCTGAGTGGATACTCAGGATGCTTAGGCAAGGTCCACTTCCTCACTTAACTGAGCCTCCCAGAAGAGAGAAACAGCACAAATAAGTTTGGGGATGAATCAATAAAAGGGTCTTTAAAAAGTGAGACAGATTATGAGGTTGCTTAATTTTGCTTCTAAATTATGAACAAATGTGGGTAAATAATTTTCTTTCTTAATGATTCCCTGATGAAAAAGATTCTTTACAGGAAGGACTGCTTTTGACTTTAGCAAGAATTTCCAAGGAAACCTCTCTGATGCCAGAGGTTTGTTTGGTTTTTATGTTGGTTTTATTTCTCACAAGTGGAAATCACTACGGTAAAATACTGAAGCCTGTGCACATATCCATGCCACCTGTGAAAACTGCATTGAGCAATTACCATTGTCTGTGCTGCTTTGAGATTAAACAGCATGAAATATGTGTGGAGGTCTCTTGGGGGGTGGTGGTGGTGGGTAACTGATGGTGTGGCAAGTGTTTAAAACTCCTGGGGTGAGGATATGAACATCACCTGCCAGATTCACTTTATTTGCATTGCTTGATGGTTGATTTATTTGCCAAATGAAGTATCAGTTTTATTTGCCAAATATAATGTGTAAGCCTCTCTATTCAGCAGCATTCCTTAATGGTGGTGCTAGGTTGATGGTTGGATTAGATGATCTTGAAGGTCTCTTCCAAACTTGATATTCTGTGATTCTGTGGTAGATTATTGGGCATGATTTTACTGGCTTGTGTGGGTTGCTTGCTGCTTCATTATACTTGAAAAAACTTTAGAGTATGACTACCACTTCTTATTTCTTCCCAGTTAAGTGGGCAAAAAGCAGTGGTTAGATAAACAGTGTAATTAAACCCACATATTTACACTAATACAAATTTAATATTAATGAACTGGAGATGGCTGATTCTTTACAAAAAGAAAATTAGCTGTCTTAACTATCAAAATGCTATCTGAAAAATCAAAGTAAAAACCAGTTCAAGCAGCTGTAATGGTAGAAAAATAGAACTGTTTTTAGTTGGAAGGGACCTGTATTGATCATCTACTCCAACTGCCTGACGCTTCATGGCTGACCAGAGGTTAAAGCGTGTTATTGAGGATATGTCCAAATGCCTTGTAAACACTGACAGGCATCAACCACCTCTCTGGGAAGCCTCTTCTGGGGTTTGACCACTCTCTCTGTAGAGCAGTGCTTCCTAACGTCCAGTCTAAACCTTTTCTGACACAGTTTTGAATCATTCCCACACATCCTATTGCTGGATCCCAGGCAGAAGAGGTTAGCATCTCTCTCTCCACTTCCCCTCCAAAGGAAGGTGCAAAGAGCACTCTTCAGCCTCCTTTTCTCCAAACTAGACAAGCCCAAAGTCCTCTGCTGCTCCTCACAGGACATGGCTTCCAGCCCTTTCACCAGCTTTGCTGCCCTACCCTGAATGTATTCAAGAAACCTCACATATCTGTGTCCTGCAGTGCCCGTGTTGTTTTCCTTCCTTTTAAATCCCTTTCTGTACTTACCATGGCAGATCTCCCCATAAGGCATCTCTTTGGTGTTTAGTTACTGCAGGCTTCCTATCTATTTAAAGAAGAGCAGTAGCTGCCACCCAAGGGCAGTTCAGTTCACTTGGCTCTGGGATTATTCCAAGATGTTCCTCTCTTCTTTCTGTTGTCAAAGCCTAGGATGATGGGATTTCCAGTGTAATTATGCCGATTAGGTAGGATGGGTCTAGATCCTCTGTCACATTGCATGGGAGCTGGGAGAAGGAGTGCTGCTTTCCTCCCTGCTTGATGGTGCTACCAGTGGTCTTGAAGAATTGGTGGACTGGGTGTGAGAGGTTTGACAGAATCTTTGGCTGGGCACTTGGAGAAGTTGCTGACTGAAGTCACATACGTTTGTGCTAGAAATTTCAGAAATCCCGTAGAGGGATTGCAGGAATCAGTGGATCCTGCAAGTGGAGTGCTGCAGGAATCAATGCATAGACTCCACGCAGAGCACAGAGAGCCCATGGCTGGTGCTTGTCTCTGTAGGAAATGTTGCAGAGAAGCCTGTTTGAACATCAGTGTGTGAAGTGGTCTGGTAAAGTTAGCTCTATTGAAATAACCAGATTAAATGCTAGAGAGCTGTCCCTGCATGACAATAGCTTTTGGTGTAACTTCATAGAAAAGGAGAAAGACATCCTGCTAACCAGGCTCTTCTGTATTCTCAGTGGACTGAGATGCAGTGATTATGGTTGCATGCTAAGAACTTTTTGCAAGTCTCCTCCCCCTTCTTCCGATGAAGTCTGTCTCCTGGAAGAAGCATGTCATGGAAGCAAATTAATTTGGTGCCTACTGCATGTCTGGGCAGAGGACAAGAGGACGAGAGACCATTAATAAATCAACTCTGTCCTTACCCTTTCTATATATCTGCATGAAATTATAGGCTTTAAGTCACAAAGATATTTTCCTTCATCTAAGCAATGAAAAGGGGGAAAGGAGTAGTTTTTGTGTAGTGGAAAAAACACTGCCATCTCCAAAGGCACTTAAACTCTGTGAGAAATAAGTGCCTGAGAGGATGTTTCATGAGGTACCAACCTTGTATCAACAATGGCTCACTGAAATAAAGATCTCTCTGACAGCAGGTAAGGCTTGTTCAGGGGGAGTTGTCTTTCCCTTTGCAATTTATTCTGTGCATTCAGATCCCACAGATGGGTGAATAGGGCCAGGAAGTGCTCCAGGCACCAGAGCAGAGATTTCCCTACAGCTTGTTGTGAATGAACCATGGTGAGGCAGCTGTGCTCCTGCAGCCATGGAGGTCCACAGACATCCACCTACAGCTTGTGGAAGATCCCATGCTGGAGCAAGTGGCTACCCAAAAGAGGCACAGTGACCTCCGCATGGGAAGCTCACACTGGAGCAGGCTCCTGGCAGGACCTGTGGACTCATGGAAAGATGAGCCCACTCTGGAGCAGGTTTTCTGCCAGGACTTGTGACCCTGTGGGACACCCAGGCTGGAGCAGCCTGTTCCTAAAGGACTGCACCCCACGGAAGGGACCCATGCTGGAGCGGTTGGTGCAGAACTGCAGCCCATGGGAAGGACTCAGTTGGAGAAGTCCATGAAGGACCATCTTCTGTAGGAGGGACCCCACGCGGGAGCAGGGGAGGAGCATGAGGAGCCCTCCCGCTGAGCAGGAAGGAACAGCAGAGACAACATGTGATGAACTAACCACAATCCCCATTCCCTGTCCCCCTGAGCTCCTGGATGGAGAAGGTAGAGGAAATTGGGAGTGAAGTTGAGCCCATAAAGAAGGGAGAATGGGGCAAAGAGATTTTGAGGTTTGGTTTTATTTCTCATTACACCACTCTGATCTGACTGGTAATAAATGAAATAAATTTTCCCAAATCTGTTTTGCCCATGACAGTGCTTGGTGAGTGATCTCTCCCTGTCCTTATCTTGACCCATGAGCCTTTTGTTCTCTCCTCTGAGGGTGACAAGGAGTGGTACATGGTACCTGGTGTCCAGACAAGGTCAACTAACCACAATGTTTAGTGTTTTTCCTGAAGTTAAACCAATACTCAGTTTGTGTGTCGTGCTCCTTGCTGTTTTTAAACCCACAGGCCAGGAGTCCCATTGAGGTCACAGGAGAGGTGAATTCATTGCAGGATTAGTTGCACTTTTTTTTCCACTCTGAAATTGAATACTCTTGAATTACCCTCATCAGTGCTTAAGAGGTAATACAAACTTGTGTTGAAATTAGCAGGTCCTTCTAACAGCCTTCAAGATCAACCATTTCCCCTCAGTTTTGCATTATTCTACTTCATTGCAAAGAATGTTTTCTTTTGCTGTGTTGTAAAATCCTCTTCAGTAACATAAAAATGAAATGTGCGTGTCCACAAAGTACATGTGGATCCGTTTGCTCTGCTTATTCTAATTTAGTTCTTGTGTACACTTATTTCATGGGTAAAATTATAATTTAAGGTGCTGCTTATACTGTATCTCTTCTTATTGTCATAACTGAAGTTCTCAAAGCAGATAATCACCAGGACCACCTCTGGTCTGAATACTTTTTAAATAAAGCTGTGAAGCTTTTCTCTCCAGAGCTATTTCAAAATGTGAAAAATTGTTCTGTCACTCTAGCTGTAGCAGTCACTATCTCAGATAAATATATGGTTCTATTTCCCTGTCATTTGCATAATTTGATTGGATATATTTTGCAATTTTCCTTTTAATTGGAATTCTTGCTTATTCTTCCTGAGAGTTATTGTGCACCTCACCCCGTAATTTCCAAACTAACATATATCAGTGCTTTGTTGGCTGGCATTAGGATACTGAAAATACTTTGCATTCTTCCTTTAAGAGTAGTTGAATCACCAGAGACATTTCCTCTGAGTGCAAAAATGGAATTACTGACCAAAGTGAGTAAATTTCAAAAATTGTAAATAGTATTAAAAGTTAATTATGTCTCACTGAGTAAAAGTCATACTGGTAAATAGAGTGTTCTAGCTGTTTTGTAAGATTCCTTTTTTCTTTGCCTGCTGTTTGTCTGAAGCAGCTAAGAGTAAGTATCTGAGCTGAAACACAGTTCAGGTTACTCTCAGCTGTTACAAAAGGAAGATAGGTCAAATGAGAGGCAGCCATCATCCCTTTGGAGATGACAGCCCCTGATCCTGCCCTTTGCCCCTATTAGACAGACCCAGCCGGGATAACTGCTAGGGAATGATCTGGGCTGTCAAAGCCTATGGTGAAACACCTGAAGCGTGCTTTCTGACTGCTTGGCATTACGGTTGTCATTTGTATGGAGGCACTGCAAGTGAAAAATGGATGTTAAAAGCAAACTGGCTGCCTGCAACAGTGCTTTCTAGCCATTTAAAATATAAAATCACAAAATAATTTCAGCTGGAAAAGAGTCTCTGGAGGACCATCTAGTCCAACAGCATGGTCAAACCAAGGCTGATTTCCAGGTTAGACCAGGGAGCTGATATATGTGTAAAGGTGTATAAATATGGGTCAGGGGAGAATTAGCCTTATCTGTGTTGAAACAGGTCTGGACTAGGAAAAGAAAAAAAATTATAAACTAGCATGAGCATTCAAACCGTTTCTGGAAAAAATTGCCTTTTCTTTATGATTGTGCGTATTCCTGTTCCACGCTGACAAGCCCTGTCTTTTTGATACCACCCTAATGAAACACATCCTTGGTTAAGAAGCTTCCTCTGGGATGGTGCCAGCATACGCTGCATTCTCTGTCCTACTAACTGTCCTCCACAGTCCCCAAGCGCGCCGTGTCTCTGCCAGTCACCCTGATTATAATTTTGAACTCCGCTGCACAGAAGTCACAATGTCCCAGAAGCATCCACTCCCACTCTTAAAAATTGCTAATTATGGAAGTGTCTCTTTCCCCATTAGCTCACCGCTGCAAGCAGAGAGTACAAAAATTAGGCTAAAATGTCAAGCAGGGGAGGGGATGCTGGGTCCTTCCTTGGAAAAAGAATGTGAGGGGAGAGGGGAAGAAAAGAGAGCAGGGAATCCTGCATCACTTGAGGAGATGGGGACAAATTTTGTGGAAGGTCCCTGGTCCCAGGGTCCAAGGTCATGTGGACTGACTGATGAGGCACAGGCTCTCAAGTGTACCCAATGTATGTCTTGAGGGCATGCTTTGAAACTTTTCTTCTGATTTCATTAAAATTAGATGCATATTTTTTATCCAATTATTAGTAGTTAGGACATTATGTAGGGAACTGGATGTCCTCAGAGCTCTGAGAAGGTATTTTAGCAGCTTCACTCGGTGTAAACAATTTTCTAATGTAAATAAAATCTTCATTTTAAGAGCTCAAGCTGTTTCCATGACATCCTGCTAGTGATTCCTGGTCACAAAAGAAACTGATTTGTGCTGCAGGCAATTCTGTGATACCAAATTTTGTGCAACTGTACAGCCACATGGAAGCAAAAACATGAGGAAAAGGTCACAGAAGAACTTCCTTCTCATAAACAGAAGTTTCTCTTATCGCAGAGACTCCACTTTTTACTTGGAGCTGGCAGAGCTGCGTTATATTCCCTTGTCGCAGGTCGGCTGTCATGGGTGTGCAGTCAGGGAGGGGACGAGCAGCAGGATGTGCATCATCCCTACTATTTTTGACCGCTGAAGTACCCACTTGTGTCCCAGGGAGGCTAAATTTATGTTAAGACTGCCTGGAGATGGCACGTGGTGCCACTGCATTGTTTTACTTTGTGCTGAGCCCCCTCCCCAGGGGCTCTGATGCCCAAAATCCAGCTCGGGTTCGTCCCAGCTGCACAGCCCCAGCTCAGGCACCCACTGGTATGGCCAAGCTGTGAGTAAAATCATGGGACATGAGGAAAGCAGAATTGCAGGCCGAGGCAGGGCTGTTGAGAGCAGTTTAGGAGGCAAAACTGAGCAACATGGAAAGGTATAAAATCCTAAAGGAGAACTGTAGCAAGGAAGGGGTAAGTCACAGCCTGGAGCAGCACAACTGCCCATTGCCCACCTGCCTGATGCCTGCTGGGCTAGCAAAGGCTCCCTTAGGGATCTTATCAGCGTGGGGAGCATACTGATGCCTGGTAACTCCTTAAACCCCAGCTGTCTCTTGTGTGTATTCACCAAGAAAAGCTGCCTGGTGGAAACCCAACTGAGCTGTGTGTACCTTGTTGGCAGAGTGTCTGGGCACATGGCAGGAGCTGGGCATGGTGACCCAGAGAGAGCCACCTGTACCCTGAAGAATGGCAGAGGGAATCCACAAATACACTTTTCCCTTTTTTACCAGATATGCTTTTGCGTGCCTGCAGCTGTCCCAAAAGGTTGAGGAATAGAGAGATACCAGCCTGTCCCACCCAGCAGCCATCAGGCTTGGTCAGTCTGGAAGGGAAGCACTGATGACATTTTCTAAAGTGGCACCATGGCTCCTTCATGCCATTGCAGAGCTGTTCCCAAAGCAGGGCTGGACTTCCAAGGCTCAAGCAAGAGCTGAGATGCTTTTAAAGCCAAGGGGAAAATAAACGCCTTCGTCTTGTATTAGCTCCATATATAGATGCTACAGATACATATACATCCATATACAGATCCTTGTTTTTCCATCTTAGCCATTGCTTTTAATGATGAACATTAAAAAAAAAGACTCAAAAACTTGACCGATTTATCCTCTCATAATTTGAGTAGTTATCAATCAATTAATTAACTAATTTTATTTTCACTTCATTGCAATCATTAGCGCAGTGTTCTATGGTTTCACTGCGTGTTGTATGAAAAATTGCTTCCTTTTGTTTGTTCAAATCACTTCCTTACTCATTTCATTGAAAACTCTTGCACCATCTTCACCACCCTGGTGTTAGAAACCTCCAATGTATTCCTCCTAACACATGCTTTAACTTTGTACTTTTCCAAGAAATAGTAAAAATATCTTTCAATTTATTTATTTTTAATGTTAAGCTTTCTAAAGAAAGAAGAAAAGACTGCAACCTGTGATTGTGGTTCATTCTTTCTTTGATGATCCAGTTGTAGTTTAATGTGGTAATTGCGGATTACTAATAGGAGACTAAGATATTGTGCTTTAAGAAAAGGGTACCTGTTTCAAGTCAGGTACAGACACATGCAGAAGGCTTATTGGGCAGGATATTTTGTTGTAATGTTGGGCTACACTGTGTGCTGGAAGAGAAATTAGGCCTTGTTGGCTGCAGGTTCTCAGACCCGGAGGTGATCCTGGGATTACAGCCAGGTCACCGGGGATGGACTGAGAGAGGATTGTGGGTTTCTGGACAGTGTCAGCCCTATGAGATGTGATAATTGCAGTTTGTGACCTTGTAAGGTATTGTTTACCCTTTGACCTCATCATTTTAAACCCTTCACGACAGCCCTATGCTTTGTTGTTTCAGTGGGATGTAAGGGCAGGACTGAGAGAGGATTGTGGGTTTCTGGACAGTGTCAGCCCTATGAGATGTGATAATTGCAGTTTGTGACCTTGTAAGGTATTGTTTACCTTTTACCATAATAGGCAATGTCTAGGAAATATTCCAGGTGATTGGGGAACACTGAGGTGAACTCATTTTTGTTTATATGAGGTGATTTCCTGTTTTTCCATTGGTATTTAAGGGAATTTCAGAGACGCAATAAAGCTTTTTTCTTCTTGCACCTTTACCATGATGTTGCGGAGTCCCTGCCCATGCGTGAATACTGCATTGTAAGAAACACCTTTTTTGTTTACAACACAGAGGCTTTCAAAAATAATTGCAAATAAATGTCATGAAAAAACCACAAGTGGGCCTCGTGTGATAAAATACCACCATGATTTCTAGGTGTACACAAATTGTGAAATGTATCTGGAGAATATTTATGTAGATATGCAGTGTTCTCAATACTAACAAGAGATGCAGCAGTAGCAATAGGTGATAGGGCTGAGCAATAGTATATTATTCAAGGCACTTCCTTGAAAATGCATCAGATAGGTGTGTAGGTTTCAGAAAAAGAAGTAAATCTAGTTTTTAACGCTGACTTTAAAAAAAGTTAAAAATTTGTATTCTGAGTAGGAGTCAAAGTGTTTTCTTATGAATTATCAGTACTTTATTGAAGGCTTAAATAAAAATTCAATGTTGTTCCCATGGCTTGTAGCTTTAGACACCTATGAATCACTGGAGTCATTCTCTGTCGACAGAATGATATTTCTTTAGTGGCCAGCCAAGAAAATATACTTTGCCTTTCACTTTCTCTATTGATACTGCTTAAAGATTAACTAGAAGATTATGTTCCACTCCCACCTAGTGGCAAATAAAACATGCACAGTATAATTACTTTTTTTTATGGTGAAGGGAATTTGTGTTGCCCTTCCTAGAAATCAGCTCTGACTTGCTTAAAAATGATGTACAAACAACTTCTAAATTAAACCTCACCTACTCAAGTCAGTAAAAAATAAAACCAAAAACATGCTTCTGTATCTGTAATGTGGCCGCTTTTGTGTAAAAGAAAATTAAGATGCATTTAGGCCATGGTTTTATGACTTAGCTTTATTTTTCACATTTAATGTGTACAGTGAATAACAGGATGCTACTCTAAGTTGTCAAGTCATACACATTAAAAAAAAAAAGTGAGTAGCAGTTTGCTTGGCTTTAAAATAGCCCAGATAGAGGGTGTCCCCAAGTGGAACCCCAGGCTGCTGGAACAGCCAGTCGCTGCCTGGCTCCTTACTGAGCCATCAAGTCCAGCTCAGAGAGCAGGTCTGGGGACAAGGGTTACCAAATACCATGGGACCAAAGTCAGCCACTGGGACTTGTTCAGTCCTGAAAACGTGATGGATGGGATTTAGCTCCAGGTTGCTGCCTCAACACAGGAGTCTATAATCTTGCCATTTGCCTATAGAGTTGACGTAGACTAGTTCTGCAGAGTCAGCTTTCATTAAAGACTCTTCCTAACGCGGTGGCTGCAAAGTAAATCTACTGGATCTGCTTTCCTAGACAGGCTGATGCAACTCTGGGACTAGAACTGAGATATATGTAAAGACATGTTGATTAGCTTGTTTGATTAGCTTCATCATCTTGGAAACACAGAATCATAAAATTATATGGTTGGGAGAGGCTCTGAGATGTCATATAATCTATTCCCATGCCAAAAAGCAGAAACTCCCCTATCAGCAATGTTCCTTGACAAGCAGTAATACAACCTAGTCTTTAGTATCTCAAAAGCTGCATCTTTCACATTCCTACTGCAGTTTATTCCATGCTTCCGTATCCTCAGTGATAGAAAGTTTTTTCTAATATCTAATCTGTGTCTTCTTTGTTACAGATGTAGCCCATTCATTCCTGTATTCCCTTTAGGCAGCCCTGTCTCCAGTTTGGGATTTTCTTGAGTTGAGGTTGTCTTCTTTCCAGACTGAACAACCTTTTACCTCGTAGGTCATGTTTTCTAGATCTCTGGTCGTTCTGATTGCTGTCCTCTGTACTTTCTCAGAACTGACCAGTGTGGATAGGCCAGATGAATAATTTACTACTTTTTTTGGGGTTATACTCCTAATGTTATGACCAAGTAGAATATATAAGTTTTGTCGACATCATTGACTTCTGTTCTGCTTGTGATCTGCTGAAATGCCAGATCTTTTCAGACCTGCTGCCTGGCCCAGTCTTGCGACTCATCATTCCTGCTTTAGTATAGACTTCTGTACTTTTCTTTGCTGAATCATAGGCTGTTTTAGAAAAGGTTTCTTCAGTTTAGCAATTACTTTGAATTCTAACCCTGTTCAAAAGCTTGTTTTCTTCTTTTATTTATTTATTTTTTAATTTGCAGATTTGATAAGATTATGCTTTTTCTCCATCAGTTGGTAATAGATAGTTCCACTTCTAAGATAACCCTGCAGAAACATTACTTTTGCTCTTCTGCTGCAGTAATTTAATCTGTAGTTCACTTATGAGAAGTCTGTTTTCCAAGTTCAGCTATGTGACATCTGCTATTTTTCCTCTACTCACAAAAGGAAACTATTTTAGCTTAATGTTTGTCCTTGACAAATCCACATTGACTTACTTATTTCCTTGTTTTATGGATGCTTAAAGATACTGAGTTGTTTTTTTCAGTGGCTTGGGGGAACTGAAGACAACTAGCTGTTCTTCTGTGTTTGCTCTTGCTTTTGCCTCCTTTTAAAGCTGAGTCTCCCTTTCAAGTTTTACACTAACTTGTCTGTTCTAGTGTGCTCCAAGATAGCTCACATCAAGCTGTTTAATCCACTAAGATAATATTCATGAGGCCTGGCTGATTTGAAAAAACACTTTTCTTACTTAAATGCTTCCTAATCCATCTTTTCTCTATTCTGAACAGTGATTTGTCACTTTCTTTGGTTCATTAGCTAATTGATTTATTGTTTTGTGTGAAGACAAACATAGAAAGGTATTTGGTCTTCCCTGGTGTCATCTGCCAATAGGTTGTCTTTCCAATAAAGCAACAGATCCACATTTTTCTTGGTCATCTTCTTGGTACTTGATATCTCTACAGATGGATTTATGGATTTATCTGCTTGCATCTCTTCTTTTTTTTCCTTTTAATTCCTCTGGGAATTTCTGACTTTTCCCTTGGTTGCTTATGCTATTATTTTGTATACTCCTCAATCAATCTGGCCTTGTTTCTATGGATCTGTGCTTATTTCCCTCATTTGATATGATTGGAATGACCATAAGATAGCTGAACTGATTTCTCATTGCAGCTCCTGTCCTCCCTCTGCACTGGGAAAAGTGTTACTTGCAGACTAGCTTCTCTACCCAGACAAAGTTTCCAAGACCCCTTTTTCTTTTTATATGTGAGACCTGTGAGATTTTACCTGTGAATTCTCTGTGCTTATTGAAGTCTATCTCCCTGAAATCCCTAGTTTTTGCTAGGGCTGACTCTTGAATGGTTGCAAGCACTTCTGTCTTGCGTGGGTCTCACCTGTGCTGGTGACCAAGAGCCACCTAACTCCCCATGCTAACAAACACATCCTTCCTCCCATCTGTTTCCACCACAGTTTATTTAAGAAATTTTTCTCCTTCAGCATTTTGGATCTCTGAGCTCCACTGATGCACACAGCAATGCTTTATCTCTTCTTTCCTGAAGAAACTACACAACTTACATTAACAAATCACTTATTTCCATAAATCTAATAATGGATAGTATTTGCCTAACCCATAATAAGGTATATTTGCATGAGCCATAATAAGGGATATTTGCAGTGATATAAACATTCATTTGACTGATGGGATGTATTTTCCTCTCCTTATGGAAAGCATTTTGTAGTGGTGTGATTGTTCCATGCTGTTGAGTCTGAACTGCTCCAAGTTTTGATGGTGACAGAAGGTATGGAAAGTTGGTGTGTTTATAAGGTCTATGCTTCCTTTACATGTTTTCAAAGCATTAAAAATGCAGCTTAACCAATTCCCACATGCTACAGTTTAGTTTTATATCCAGGATTCTGAACCACAGTGATTGAAATTTTAGAGATGTCCTCTCATTAATTGAAGATAGTATCAAGGATAAATTAAATTAAATGAAGAGGGTTGTAGTGGTATTGTTGATTGATGTATTGTATTCTATAAAAGCCTATGTTCTTCTCTTCGTTGAACTCAGAAGAGTCCAAGTTCTTTGATGTACAGCTCACAGTGGTTTTGTCACAGAGTACACAGGCATTGATTGTAATTTATTTCATGCAGCTTATGTTCCCACTGTATACTTCATCAATGCACAAAATACAGATAGAACCATTTAAAGGATCAACATCCTTGAAGATAAGACAGTCACTTTAAAAAATTATGTTCCATTCCTTTTCCAAAAGCTTATGCTGAAGATTTAATTTGAAGTGTTTGGTTGATGAGATGAGAGGGAAACATACTGTTAGATGGATGGATAGTAAGATGGATGGATAGTAATTCACATCTTACCTGAAATAAAAATATTTTCTTTTCTCATATGTTTCTTTGTATTATTCTGAAGTTTTGAAGATTAAGTTCAAATCAGATATAGGCTCTTCAAAAAAGGTAATGCAAAGAATTTCTAAATCCTCATTTGAGTATGCAGATAGATGTAGCATCAGTGCAATAGAGGAGAACATCTAAGTTTTGGCTTGAAGGCATTGGCTGTCTAGTATATTAGTAGGCAAGCTGTTCAGTAAACAGGAGGGAGCTCTATAATTCCTCAAAAAGTCTTTGGTCTTTACAAATACTTCTCATCATACAGATGAGTTGTGATGTTCTTGCTTTTTAAAATGTTGAAAATATGAAAGCCAGATATTTGATGCTTAAAATGCCTTTGCTTCCCAGAGAGTATTCCTCCTATGAAGTTTTATTGTTCTTGACTTTGTGTTTATCTGCAGTGAATACATGGATAATACAGTGATACATGGATAATGAATTAATGGATAATGAATTACTGTGTATTTCATCGAGGGAAAAAAAAGCAGGTAAACTTTTGAGTCCAAATATACACTTTTCTCCAATTATGCAAAGAATATGAGAAATAAGTAAAAAGACAAGAAAGAAAACCAGCAAAACCTTCTTTGAAAGATCGACTATGTTGTGTCAGTAGGACTGCCTCCTTTTCCATTGAGTGAAATTATTAATAAAACAAAAAGAGAAAACAGTCCACTACAGAAAAGTGAGATACCAGAAGCTACCAGTACTCCTCTAGAAATTCACTTCATGCAGCAGAACCTTGGGGGCAAACTTGTTCTCTGCATCCTTTCCTAGGCTTGAGCATCTGACTTAGCGCACAGGTTTTATGTGAAAAACCTTCCATGCCATGGGTTATCATGCTTCAGGGCCATACTGTATTTTCCAGATTCAAGATCTGCCTTCATTAGGTTTACTGGTGGATCTTCGGAGGTCTTCAGCTCTTCTCTTCTTCTTGGATCTGAGCTCCGCAGTACACTGCTGGCCCTCTGTACTGTGATAACAGAACACCTTGACTTTGGGCATAGGAACATGTGGAAACCTCCAAACCTTCTCCTGGAGTCTTGGGAAGAGGAAGTTCTATTTTAACAAAAGAGCAAGAGTTTATCTGCAAGTGAATAGGTATTAAAGTTCCTCCTAGAGTGGAAGCCAGCAGCAGCACATGCGCTTCCCAGTTTCACATATCTGCTTTAAGAGCTGCTGGTTTTAAAAAGAGTGTAAGTGAATGCATTGAGTGAATTCTGTTATGCGGAGCAGAAAAGAACATTAAATTATGAAAAACAGGTGCAAAATATGTTCTGTGAGTGCACTAGAGGAATTTGTCTTGCTTTGAAAACAGCTTGAGAGGTCTATCAGCATTTCTTAGAAGAAAAAAATGTTTTCATGTCTTGGTAATTAAATTAAATGATTTGTTTTGCCAGTTCTCCTTGTGGTATCAATTGTGAGGGATTGTTAAAGCGATAATTTTTGTCTTGAAGTCTTTAAAAAATCATGTTCTTGCTATTTTTTCATGTGAAAGGGAATGGCACAGAATCATCATCACAGGCTTTGGGAGTTGACTGGCTCACACTCTACAAAAGGTGAGTGGAAACTGCTATTGGGAGCAGTATGTCATCTTTCATAATAAGAAATTGAGAAAGCTTTGTTGTTTAATCTGCTTTAACAGCCTGAGAGAGATTAGGAACAAAAGTGGTTTGAAAAATTGTATTTGGAGAGTGTTATTCTTGTTGCACTGCCTGCAGGGAAGGGGTAGAGCTGAGGGTTCAGCTGAGTTTTGACTCTGTCATTTACTAAAGTCTTGGATGATGAGGTGGGATATGCTCAATAAATCTGTCAGTTACTGAAACCTGAGAGAAACAACCTGAGAGAAACCACCATGCTGGTGATTGGAGAAACAACTTGAAAAACAGGCAATCCATGGGACTGTGGGTTTATTTACCATACCTACATCTGCCCTGCACATTATGTGCAGAACAGAGCATAACCGTTCCCTCATCCCCTCTGCCCTACCTGTGAGGTATCATTTCCTATCATCGCATATTATTTCTCATCTCCGCTTTGCACTGATGCTGGTTCTTCCCCATGTTCTCTGTCTCTTAGCTGGGCAAGGGGCAGCAGGACGTGAGGCTAGCCCTGAACTAGCCAAGGCTGAGGGACCAGCTGGAAGACCAGGCAAAATAAATGCCTGGTGAGCTCACATAGTGCAGCCTGAACCTCTGCAGGAGCAGTAATTTCCATCTTCTCCCTTTATCCGGTCATTGATTTTCACACAATTTGAAAGAACTTAATTCCTTTGCAGAAGAACTAAATCAGATATGGAGGCAAATGAGTTCTAAGAAAATTGAAGGAAATAAGAAAAGGTATCAGGTAAACAGATAAAGCAGCTGCCTAAATGCATATGTTTTGTTTTCTCAGAAATCAGGTGGAAAATAGGATGCAGTTCAATTTGTAGTTGCTTCCCAAGTGAGATAGGGAATAATTGCCATATAGCGGCTCTTTAGAAAATGATACAGGAGCTAACAGAATCATGATTCAAAAACTTAAACTTTATATGAGTACATATATGAAAAAGACTGAAATATTTCCAACTTCTCAGCATGGCAAGGTCATGGTTCTGGTATTGTGTCTGTTCTTGGGCACCACAGCTCATATTTGTGTGGGTCAGCTGGAAACAGCCCATAATGGCTGTCCAATTAAATGTCTCAAAAGTGTGATTTAGGAGAATAGAATAAACTAATCTGTATGATTTACTCTATAAAAAAGGAGGCTTCAAAAGCTGCACGTAAAAGGAAGTTTTCCACACAGATTTCCATGTCAGTAGTGGATGGGACAAAAAGAAACAAACCTAATTTTTCAGGAAAGGAAGATGCAGATTAGACATTAACTAAAAATATCTCCAATAGTGTCTGGAGCAGGTTGCCTAAGTATGTACTTTATTCACCAGTGCTGGAGACCTTCAGTTGCTGGTACGTTTCAGGGATGATATGGATGTATAGTGATGATCCCACCTTGGGTCTTACATGGAAATGGCTTACATGATTTCTTGATTTTTTCCCAGGTTTAGTATTCTAAGACTCTGTGTTTGATCTTTGGGAATGCAAAGGAAAGAAGAAGAATTATTTACATTGAGGAACTTTATTGATTAAAAAAAAAAGCCTGTGAATTCTGGCCATACATCATTTATTTGGGAAATTAGAAGAAAGCTTATAACCATTCAGGGGCAGTTTTCCATACAAAATGCAAATCTAAGTGGCTCCAAGCAGGAATACGATCAGTTTAGGAAGGTATGGTGAATGTTTTCTTCTGATGCCAGGGGACTTGGCTCAAAGGTATGGAAAGACCCTTCTGGTAATCTTACATATGCATGATCTTTGCTTCCCAAAAGAAGGCAACTGAATGCTTTAAGCCCACAGGAGTCCTGCTATGGCTTATGAATAAGGCAAGTGACCTTGACTCACAGTAGTGTGCAAACTCATCTCTCCTTTTAATGTGCTTCTTGGTACGTTCTTTTCCAAAGCTTTATTTTAACTTACCCTTTTTCTGATTTCCAGTTCAGTATCTAGGGGTTTATAATCCTTTCAATGATAGTGAAGCATCATGAACACTGGATGGTGGCATTGTAGAATGAATCAGGCATGCAAAACAAGCAGAATCTATTTATATACACAGATATCCCAGTAATCAAGGAAAAGATCTGCAGAGTAAAATGTGTTGTAAAATACTCTATATACAATTTACTTTTGGAAAAAGAGTTGTAACTATTGTGTAACCTCGTTCAGTATTTCAGATTTTCTTTTAAGTAAAAAGATTGACAACTGTGGGGGGAAAAAAAGTAGAATAATTTATGGTATTTGTTCACACAGAAAAATCCTTGATTACTCTAAGAATATAGCCTATGCAAAAAACATTATAAAGCAGGCAGACATTTTACAATAGAGTTAATCCTGCAAGGAGGAAAGGCAGAAATATATGTGTGGAAGAATTCTTTCATTTCATTTGATCGTTGTTTCATGCAGTTGTTGGTTTACTTGCTCTGCAAGAGTGAGAAGCAACATGAGCCCCTGAGAGTTCAGATGTGAGGCCCATCCTCTGTGGCCTCATCTCAGCCTACCAGGTAGCAAGATACTTGCCAGTTATGGACAGCTAATATGTGTGGCTGCTCTTCGAAAGAGTTTCACTGATGTGATAAAATGTTTTCTAATGGTTTTGCTGAAGAAAGTGCAAGGGTTGCTTGTAGTGGAACCGGAGGTAAAGCTGGTAACAGCTGCCAGATTTTTCTTTAAATTTTGTGAGTGGATTTCCAGGTGCTTCAAGTTGGGCCTTTATAGCTGGATATAGCAAAGGCACTTATTGATGCAGATAGAAGGTTCTCCTTTCTCAAATATCAGCTTCCTAGGTCACTCCCAAGAAGCCAGTCCTCCCCAAAACAAGACCTGAGAAGGATTGGTTCAGGCTGACCTTTTGGCAGTATGAACCCGCCCATGCCAGATCTGGGTACCTGTGCTGGATGGCATCCTCCAGCACCACCCTCAAGTTTTGGCTACCAGTGCCCAGCTCTCCCACGTGCCCCAGGGTTTGCAGCACTCCTTCACAATTTCATGCTGTGAAAATGCCAGTCTGGAGGGTGTCACTCTGTCCTCCTGTTATCTGAGATATTTGGAGACAAAAGCAACACAGTCTCAGCCCATTCCTACTTGTGGCATGACAGAAGAACTGCTCTGCCCCTCTGAGGAGTCCTGGGGCTAAGAGTGGCACTGGATGGGTGTAGCCCATCAGCTTTTTGAGGCGTGAGGGCTGAGAAGGATACACACAGCCCCTCTACGCCACTTGGCCTTTGAGATGTTGGCAGACATATCGCTGCAAATGTGCCTGCAAGGTGCAGTCAGGTGCAGAGTGGATTTTCAGAGCTCTGATTTTTTGTCAAAGGCACCTGCAGAAACACTTAAGCTGGGTTTAAGTCCATTTATAAATACAGCTCTGCTATATTTTATGTTTATATGTCTATTTTACTAGTTTTGAGACTGTCTCTTTTTTCCTTGTGGGATATCAGATGGACTAAATTGCTTTCCACTTTAAATGGGACTAAGCCCTGTGGGACAAAAGTTTGTTAGTAATATGCAAGACTATATTTCAAGCCCTGGCTTGTTGAAAAAATGAATCATTATTGCTTAGAATGACTTCAAATTGTTTAATGAAATGGAACCGATGGATCCAAATCCTTAAGACCCTAGTCTTGAACTGAGTTCAGACTCAGACCTTGGATGAAAACAGTGTGGAGAGATAAAGGGAGAGAGAAAAGACAAGTGCTCTCTGGCTTAATCCTCCCTGAAATGAAATGTTTGTGCATTTTGAAGACCAGTTTTGTGTCAATTAATGATAAAGTAGACATTAAATGTACATTTGAGCAATTTCTCCTTTCAGTTTTGGATACTGCTGGGTAACACTAGATGGCACCTTCTGTTTGCTACGTGCATGGGGCCAGAAATAGGGCCCATCTGAATGCTGGTGAAAGCTGACAATTATTTTTAAGCAACTGGTGCATCCATATGGATCCTTGCTGACGAAGGAGACAGAAATATCCTGGTGCTCCACATCCAGAAAAATGGGGGGGGGGGGAGNGAGACAGAGTACCTATTAACTACCTTGTTTCTTCTTTTTATGTCATCTCTGTGCTGTAGCTAGTGGGCAATGAAACACCCAATTTAGTCAAAGAGCAGGCTGGGAATGGTTGTTTTCATGATGCATTTTAAGGAAAGAGTTTTCAGGAAAGCCAGACTTGATAGCAGCTAGGGGTGGGACTTAGGCCGATAGGGTATAACTTACCCCAGTGTGAATGTGGAGTGTATGGACATGGGAGTCTGTAACTGCCTCATCAGACATCTGGTGTCATTCAGGGTGCCGTAAAGGATCCCACACAAAGTCCAGCCACTGCTCCTAGAATAGGTTCTGTGTATAGGCTGGGGATTCCAGCAAGGGATCATCAGGAAATAGCCAATGATCACCAGTGCATTTGCCAGTGACATGAATGAACATAATTGCAACACTGCAATGGTGCCCTTGCAGGAAGAAAATTTAGTCCGTGACAAAGATATTTTTCCTTAATTCATGGGTGAGAAATCTCTGAGTGTTCTCCTTAACAAGTTTCTACAGGCACATACCCTTTAGAAAGAATTCCACTGAATAATTTGGGAAAAATCTGCCCTGAGCTAATTGTGCAATTTCTGCTCTGTGTTTATCATGGTGCAACCCCTCATTCTCATCATCCACAAGCAGGGGGATTATGACTCTGCTGTTCTGCAAGATGTCTCAGGCACAGACCACTAGGACTGCCTAAACCATCAGTCTAATGGCCTGACATCAAAAACCCTCATCTGATCAATGTTTAATCCACAAAGATTTGCAGAATCCTTGTTCCCTACAGAGCAGACACCACAAAGCCACTTCTTTGCCCATTGCAAGTAAACCTTACCTTTAATACAAAAGTGGAAGTATGAGAAATTTAATGAAAGGTCTCAGAAAAGAGCAAGGAAAGATCTAGGGCTAGAGCCAATGACTTATCCTGTTAGAGTAGGAGCTGATTTGTAAGGAAAAAAAGCCCAGACGGTGCTGGGGATTGGGCTATGTCAGTGTTACAGAGAAAAATAATGACCCTCTCTCCCAGTGGTGCTGTCATTTTAACTTGGAAGGAAATTCCTTTCTATCCCTGGATTTGGTGACCTGTTCATAGTGGGTTGAAGCTGGCTGAATGCCAAGAACCCACCAAAGCCTCTCTATCACTCACCTCTGCTGCTGGATGGGAGAGAGAAAATATAATAAAGGGTCCAGTGGAGGTAAGAACTGGGAGAGATCACTCACCAAAACCTATCGGGGCAAAACAGACTCAAATTAGAGATATTAATTGAATTGCTTGCTAACAAAGAGCAGAATAATGAGAAATAAAATAAAACCTTAAAAATATCCTCACCCCTACGCCTCCCTCCTTGCCAGCTCTATTTCCCCAGCAGCACAGGGAGACAGGGAGTGGGGGTTATGGTCAGTTCATCACATGTTGTTTCTCCCACTGCTCAGGAAAAGGAGTCCTTCCCCTGCTTCAGTGTGGAGTCTCTCCCACAGGAGACAGTTCTCTGTGAACTTCACCAATGTGAGTCCATCCCATGGGCAACAGCTCTTTGCTGCAATGTGGCTCACTCCTCCATGGGGTGCAGTCCTTCAGGCACAGCCTGCTCCAGCGTGGGCACCCCACAGGGTCACAGGTTCCACCAGCAAACCTGCTCCAGTGTGGGCTCCTCTTTCCATGGGTCTGCAGGCCCCTGCCAGGACCCTGCTCCAGCACAGGCCTCCCACAGGGTCACAGCCTACTCTCAGGCACCCACCTGCTCTGGTGTGGGTCTCTTCCATGGGCTGCAGGGGCACAGCTGCTTCACCATGGTCTGTACCACGGGCTGCAGGGGAATCTCAGCTCTGGCACCTGGAGCACCTCCTGCCTCTCCTTCTGCACTGACCTTGGTGTCTGCAGAGCTCTTCCTCTCCCATGTGCTCAGCCCGCTCTTCTCTGGCCACAATTACCTCTGCACAATAACTTTTTTTTCCCCTTCTTCTTAAATCTGTTACCACAGAGGCATTACCACCATTTCTAATTGACCCAGCCTTGACCAGAGGCATGTCCATCTTTGGAGCTGCCAGGGACTGGCTCTGCTGGATGTGGGAGAAGCTTCTGGCAGATTCTCACAGAAGCCACCGCTGTCGCCCCACCAATACCAAAGCTTGGCCATGCAAACCCAGTGTATCTGTCCAAGCCTGAACCAGTCATCAAGACATATAAACCAGCTTGCTAGAGGTTTTCAGTAGTGTCAATATACCCTGCCTGCCATCCTATTTCTGAAGCTAGACCATGCCTTCTTCTTTCAAGGGAGGAGGAAAAATAATAATAAGTCAAGTTATACATTAACAAGAGAAAAAAATAGCCTTCCTGACCACTGCAAGTAACTAGTAGAAAACCTGAAGCAAGGATTTAATTAGAAACAATGTAAAAATCATTCAAATTTGCTCTGTCAAAAAAGATCCATTTGGTCTCCTTTTAGAGCCCTTGCAGTTCCTGTATTCACTACCTAAAATCTCCATCTGACATGCATTAAATATAAATAAAATAAATCTACTACATTACCTTTATCGAATAAGATGGTTATTTTTCAGGGAAAAAAAAGGTTGTATGATGAAACTTGCATAGCCCCATCCAGCCTGGCCTTGAACACTTTCAGGGGCATTTACAGCTTCTCTGGGCAACCTGTTCCAGTGATTCACCACCCTCACAGTAAAGGATTTCTTCCTAATATCTAATCTAAATCTGCCTTCTTTCAATTTGAAGCCATCACCCCTTGCCCTATCACTACATGCTCTTTCAAAGGTCTCCAGCTCTCTTGTCAGCCTCCTTTAGGCATTGAAAGGTGCTATAAGGTCTCCCTGAAGCCTTCTCTTCCCCAGATTGAACAACCCCAACTGTCTCAGCCAGCCTTCACAGGAGATGTTCTCCAGGCATCTGATCATCTTTGTGACTCTCCTGCAGACTCATTCCAACAGGTCCACATCCTTCTCCTTTTGGGGGCCCCACAGCTGGATGCAGCACTCCAGAGCATGTCTCATGAGAGCAGAGTAGACAGGGAGAAATGCCTCCCTCAATCTGCTGGCCTGGATGCAGCCCAGGATATGTTTTTTGCATCAGGTGGAAACATCCCTTGGCTACAGCTGCCTCACCTGCTCTGCTCTGCAGACACACTGAGCAAGTCCTTGATACCTCAGCCATTTGAACCAAAGCACTCGACACACAGTTCATTTGGCATCGTCTCCTTAGTAAGTAAATGTGGCTGAAAAGCTTGGTAAATAATTTATTGTATTGTCAGGACCTCACTAGCCAGGCCGATTAATATTTAGTGAAAATCATATTCCTGAGTTTGAAAGGCAGAATATTTTCACGGAATGAATGCCTGTGGCCGGCAAGGACCACCCGCCTCTTACAGGTTCTTAAACAACAGGTCAGCAGGAAGAGGCTGATCATTCTTGGGACTTGCATGGATGAGAAGTTACTTGTGGGAGATGTTAAGACAAGCCCTTATGCTCAGACTCCTTTAGCACACCTCGGTGGGTCTCCAGTCTGAGACACCGAGACCCAAGGTGTGCTGCAGGACATGTGTGCTGCAAAGGTGGGATGAATGGGATGTCCATCTCCAGCAAGACAAGGTGCTGTATCTTACATACCTCTTTCCCTTTTCTTTGGTATAGAGAATGATGAAGTAAGAGTGATAAAACATGAGCAGAGCATTCTCATCTGAGAAGGAAGATGGTGGATGTGAATGTATCTGTAGTGTTCAGTCTGATCTTTGGGTTCCGGGAGCCTTTTCAAGACCCTGCTTTCAATGGTGATGCTTCTCTTCAGTTCCCTATTTCTCCTCTTGCTTCTCATGTTGCATTTTATGTTGAAAATATGTTGTATCTGTGTGAGGAATTAAAATCTGTGTTTTGAGTAGATGATAAATTAGCAGAATTGGGTTGCATTGCAGTTTAATATTATAAGAATTTGATTAATCAACATGCAGTCAGTAGATGAACCCACAAAGAGCACCGGAATAGTATCTCGCTGACATATCAAAGGCTGGCCTGGAATTGCTTCTTCTTTTCGTAATACTCTCAGACTTCTGCTGCTGAAAATTATAATAACAGCTTTTTTAATCATGTCTCATACCTCTAAAAGAGGCAACATTAAGAAAAAGTTATTAAAAGGGAGGTATTAATGGAAAACGGCAATTCACCAATTTCTGCAATGGTAAATTGTGTCTCACTAATCCATTAGAATTTTTGAATCTGTGAGTAATGCAATATAAAACTGCAAAGCAGTGTAAAAAAATTAAAAATCAATGAATTTTAATTTTCAAAAGGTGAGTAAAAAGATTCCTTAGAAGGTGTAAAAATATGTCTTGTTTCTGTTCGGAAAAGCAATTGGGATTGCTTGGTATTATCTGGGAGCAAAAGCCAAGAAATAGAAAAAAAAGAATCAGATGAATCCATTTCCAACAAAGCAAAAGATTTACAGCAGGGTACTCAAGTACTGATCTCTTGAATAATATTCTTGGAGCCTGTCATGACAGGGGAAGGTTGGTTGGAGCTCCAGAGAGCTGAACAATAGGGAGCAAAGTGACAGGTACAGCTCAGTGTCAACAGATGCAAAATACTACTAATTGGAGAGGGAAACATGATTTACTCATTAACCTTACACCATTCTGCCTGTGTCAGGTTAGGAAGGGGACTTGGATGTGGTGGCGGACAGATGTGTATAGTCACAGTCCAAAGCATGAAACAAGTTCATAGGCAGCAAAGGCATAGAAAAAGAAGGCAATGCTTTTATGTGGTTGGCAGTGTGACTCTGTGGGGAAGACCAAGCACAGGACTGGGTGCTCACAGTCTCAAGAGACAATCTATGAAGCAGATCTATGTCAGCTTCAGCACAGGGTGATGGGAATGATTGGGAGTGTGTTAAAATATTCAGTAGAAACTGTGTTTTAAAAGAGTGAGATCATCCGCCTTTGAAACAAGGAAATGTGAGAGTATGATAGCAACATATAAAACAGCAGATGATCTGGAGAAGTGAGTTTGGGAACTCAAGAGTAAGGGAAAATCAATGGCTTAGACAAAGGAAATGCAGTTAATTGGAATTAGTTCAATTCTAATTTGGATAATTCAGTATGTATCTGGGTTTTACTGCTCCAACCTGGGACACCAAACGTCTGGGCTTACCCACTTTTTCAGTCATTGAGTCTCGCAGAGAGAAAATTACAAAGTGATAGAAGGGAATCTCATTGCCACAGAAAAAATAATTAGACCGTAAAAATCATTAACCCAGAGTTGTGTTTACCATTAATACTCTATCAAACGTTGATTGTGTGACTGTACTGCTGAGTAAAAGAGCAGCCATAACCACTGCTTAACTATATAAATAAGGTCATCCGTTGCTGTGAGAGAAAACATGACATGGATGAAAATGGTCCAAAAGGTACTTTCATCTATAAGTGATGAAACAGAGCAGATTTTTAGACATAAACCATTGAGTAGTTTTTCTTAATTTTTTGGTACAAAAATTATTAAAAAATTAGTGTCTGCTAAAAAAATATATGCCCAGAAAGACACATTCCAAACTTCAGAAGCTACTTGCGCACATTGAACTCACCTTAAATACATTTTGGAAAGAGCAGCATTTTGGTTGGTATGAACATGCCTGCCAAGTACAGCCACGTGCAGTATCTGCTTTCTGCTATCCAGTGGTCTCCATTCAACTTTCTTCCATGTTGTCATGGTAATAAGACTGTTTTTGACACTGCCATTAATGAACTCTGAGGGTGAGAAAGATCCTTCTCCAACAAAGAGTGACACCACCACAAAGCAAATTAAATTGCTCTGACAATGTATCTTTTGAGAGTGAGTTCACATGTCACTGGAGCTTTTAGGATCTTATTGATGACTTTGTGGCTGCCAAAAGTCATAAAGTACTGCTGTTGTAACAGGTTTATGTTTATAGACAGTATTTGCCTGCATTGTTTGATTGCCCTAACGCTGATATATTCTGTCATTTTACCTTGACAGTTGTATTCACTATTACTCCTCTGTCAGTGAGTTAATGAAGGTGTGTGTGTCAGTAATCATTTCTTATCTCCAAGGAGGAATAATGTATATGCCATAAACACATAACTACGTGACAGCTGATTACACTACAGTTAAGCGATAAGAGGAGTTGACAGGAGTAGCTGAGGATCACAAAATAGGCATAGACCAGCACATTCTCCTGGGTGATAAAAGCTGAAATAAAGGTGGCCCGAACCACATGTGGATAGGGCCTTTTACAGCCAGTTTGCTGCCTGTTCATAAAAGGACCTACCATCTACAGAAGTTATAAGAGACACCAAGAAGCCATTTTTTAAAGACCACACGTGAGTGTGCCTGGTGCTTTACATCGAAAGGTCATCACCCCGCTGTGAGCAGCTCCCTGATTCTAAACCTGCAGTGCTGTCAACTCAGAGTTTATTTGCTGCATAGCAATACGTGAGTCTTATTTCCTCTGAACTAAGGAGCTGACATCAGTCTGTAGTTTTATTTTTTCTGGGAAACAGAGGGAATGAGATGAGCTGTAACAGACAGACTGACTTGCCATGGTCGGTCCTGGAAATGGCATAGGGGAGATGGAGATGACAGATACTGTCGGTCTGGATGAGGGGGTCCTCATCCCATCCCAGTCTACCTGCAAGAGGTTGCAAGAGAGACTGGCTTTCCAGGACACTATAGAAGTTTTCTTATACGGTGTAGGCAGCTGGCTCTATCTGATTTCACACACATGGCACTCTTCATTTCGAGTGACTGCATACCTCAGCTCAGGGCCAGCCAGTCTTGCAGGCAGTCACCACCCCTACAGGTGACACCCCGTACCTATAAGCCAAAAAAAGAAACCTTATCCTGCCCTGGCAGAGCACACGAGGACTGTCTGAGCATTAACTACTGCACAACGTTGCAAGAGCTTCAGGTCTTTGTGCCTATAACCTGGCTTGATCAAAAACACCATCTTGCGATTTTTTTCTTTCCCAGTCACAGAAAAACTAGTCAAGCTGTGGGCAAATGTAATCCTGGGGATATTTCTGAGGAGATTACTGTATAGTAGGGTACATGGAGCCATTCTATTGTCAGCAGCAAAGTCATAAGATCCTAAAAGCTCCAATGACGTGAACTCTCAACAGATATGCTCTCAACAAGTGCTGGTGTTTTGAAGTCCCTGCTACATGGGGACTCACAGGTACAGCAATAAACAAACAGCTGATTTGGGATTGTTACGGCACAGCCATAACAAACATCTGGACAATGCCCTTGACAACATGCTTTAATCTTGTTCAGCCTTTACCTGCTCAGGCAGTTGGACTAGATGCTCAGCGTAGGTCCCTTCCAACTGAAATATTCCATTCCATTCCATTCCTTTCCATTCCATTCCATTCCATTCCATTCCATTCCATTCCATTCCATTCCATTCCATTCCATTCCATTCCATTCCAGCCCAGCATGGACTTCTTTCTGCCAAAGAGTTTGTCTGTGATAAACAGTGTGAGCTTCTTGGCTAGTTATCTGGGTACCAAATGCTGGGCAGTGTAGGCAAGAGGCATCCACCACAGATCAACGTAAGAGATGTCACAAATATTGAAGTGTCTTTCACCAGCAACAAAACTTTTCCTTACTTTTTTCAAACACATTTCAGCTCTTTGATTATCTGCTTGTTTACAATGAAGACTCATTTGTAGTCCTTACTATTCTTCTGCTGTGAACCAGCTCACCCAGAACTGCCACGGGGTGTCCAACGATCGGATGTTTAGGTACTGTGTCATCCTTCTTCAGTCATATTGTGCAGATTCTTCAAAAGTTTCCATGTTCTGCCTTAAAGCACCTTCATGTTATTGCAACTGGTGCTGGAAAAAAAAATTAAAAATTAAAACTAGCTGAGCCGTGGATTTCAAGGTGCAATCTAATCAAGAGTAAATCACTCAGCTTTACTGAGCTTCGCTCTCCCAGCTTAGCTAAAAATCTGTATAGAAAGCAACACTGCACTGATGACTTGATACCGCACCTGAAAACTCCTTTTGCTAGAACAGCTAATGCAGTGTACCTTCAGCGGGCTTATGGATGGATAGCAAAGGAATTTAAACACGCCTCGGTGCATTTCTATAACTTTACGAAAAAGATGTTGATAAAGAGTGTGCAATATCTAACTAAACAATGCCATTGGAGGCATCAAGAGTAAATTCTCATTGTTAAAGAACTATCATGACTCATAACTACAGTTGCTTTTCAATTATTTGCTTAAGGGCTAGAGAGTACAAAAGATATTCATGACACACTTCAAATTCTTGTTGCTTTTTTCATTTTATTTTTGGTTGAACACACCAGCCTCAGAAAAACTATGCTAATCTCTTTCACTGGAACTGATCTGCCCTGAGTCTTTGTGCGTGGCTGACACTGCTGGTAACCCCCATTTCAAAAAATAAACACGTTATCAGCACACACAGGAGGAAGCATCTGAAATCTCATCTTTGTCTTTCTATTTGGTCTTCCAGTCAGATTGTTTTACTCATATAGAGACTCACCCCTTTTAATGACCTTACAGGAGCTGCTAAAAGGCTCTGTCATGTGCTTCTTATGTAAGTAAGGCTCTATTTAATAACTTGGTTCCACCCCGAGTGGAGAAATTCAGCATGAAAAATGGTTGAGAGGACAAACAACATCATGTAGCTCTGGTAGCAAAACATGCTTTCTGGGTTCTTTGTACCAGCAAGCCCACTCTTATGCTAATTTGCTGTTTCTTTGCCATGTGAAAAATAATTCTAAGTGAAAAGTAAATAATAAATCCAGTACCTCTTTTCTATTTTCTTTATGGGGACTATGCTTGTTCTTTATGACAGGAATGGCTTTTTATAGACCAAATTTATACTTCTGACTTCAAATTCAGAAGGATGAAAAAGAACATAAAAAGAAAGATTATGCAAGAAAACATGAAATTATTTCTTCAAGCCTCAAATATTATACAAGCTTATATTTTAATAGAATGAGGAAATAAAATCAGATAAGACAGGATGCTCCATGTATGACTTATCATCAGGATTTCAGCAGTGAAGGTTCAAGTGAGCAGGTAATAGAGGTTAACAGCCCAGGAGGAGAAGCTTTGGGTCTGCTGGAGATAACAGCTGGACATCAGGTAATGATGTACTACTGCTAAACAGTGAATATCCAACCCAAGTACCTAAACAGGAGCATAGTGTGCAAGATGTGTGAAATAATCCTCTCCTCAGGACTGGAAAGGCCACAGGAATATATGGGATATATGGGATCTCTGGGAAGCACAGATCTAGAAGGATATTCCTCACAAGGACCCAGTGTAGGTAGTGCAGGGGAGACAAAGAGGCATGGCCAGGATTTCAGAAAACACGAAATGGTCTCATTCAGCCAAGAGCTGGAAAGGTTGTGGGGACGTGTGATGGACCACTGAGCTGTCTCAAAGGGCATGTCACAAAGAAGAAGGGGTCCTTGACTCAGGGCAGGTTTGGAGCACACCCTCTCCCTTGAGCTGAAAGAGACAAAGAATAAACCCCTGTGGCCTGGTTTTCGTGGGGGAATTTCTTTGCTCGCTGTCATATAGACCACTGGGCATTTATAACCTGGAATGTGACTGAGAAAGCAGCATCAGAGGGCCCATCGTGATGTGGCCTGGCAGTGGCTGTCCCCAGGACCGACAGAAGAGCTTGGTCTTCTAAGGTGCATCTGTCATGCCTGTGCCCACTTCATCCTCCTGCACAATTCATCACAGATAAGCTCTCTTCTTGGTTCAAACCTTCCAAATCTTGACAGCAACTTGAAAATCCCAAGAACCTTGAAAGAATACATTTAGGTTGCTTACTTTTTGGTTTTCAAGTGTTATAGACAATGTCTGTACTGTTAGCTCAGGGCATGTAGGCCTGCTGCAGTCATGTTCCTGCTTGACTTAGATACCAAGTTTTCTACTTTTCTCCATCATCACAAGACAGTTCACTGGTCCATTTTTCTTGAAGGTACTGGGTGTTCACCTGTTTCATGAGGACCTGTTTCATAAGTTAATTCTTATTCAATAGAAGTCCCACTCTACACTAAACTACATCCTATGTTTGAGAGTTTTGTTGGTTCCGGAGAAATTTTGAAACTGGCACTTCTTCAGGAACAGCCTCCAGCTGCAGAGAAACAAATAGCTTTGTGTGTTGACTGTATTTTTGTCTCCCTCATTTAAACTTCAGTTTATTTCTTTGTCTGCCCTTGGGTTTGAACCTTTCAGAGTAGAGATCGTGTTCACTTGAAGGTGCCTTGCACAGAGCTACTAAAGGTGCACAACAGTACAAATACAACAGCAGTGATAGCTTTAACTAAAGACAATGAAAGCACTTTTTACCCTGTTTTAAAATTGTCTTAGAAATAGAAAAGAATGAGAGATTGACCAAATAATGAGAAAGGGCAAGCCATTAACCGTATCTTTAAAATTACTGCGGTACTTTAACAAAAACCTGTCTTGAATAAGAAAATTCAAGTATGTACAATTAGAAAGTAATGTAAATCCCCTAACTAAAGACCTGGGTTGAAAGAAACAGGTAAGATATGAGTCAGAAGGATTTAATTTATGCAAATAATCAGGACCAGATTATAGCATCCTAAATTGTAAATGGAAGTACTTAATGATTTTATTAAATCCCTAAATTATTTCTGAGTTGTTCTGGTGAGTCAGGAAGGTAATGAGCACTGGGCAAGAATGTGGGAGTTGTCTATATTCACATACATTTGTGAGACTGAGGCTGTTGTGCTGCTGGTAGTCAGACAGTGGATGTGCCCATTCCTTTGGAGTTTATTTTCTTTCATTTTCTCATAGACAAGGATAAAGTCAATGGGAGACACTGGGGCAGGAACTCTTTAAGACTAAAAGCTGAAACTCTTATACCCCAAACTTTTGAGGAGCTGTGAGGAAGTTACTTCTAGCTGCAATCCTGCAGGACTCCAGAGAAACTGGTACATGTGAAATGAAGGGTTGCTGACACAGGTGGGCCACGAAGAGGTATGAAAGAGCCCTCCTGAGCTCTTCCAAAGCAGCATCTTAAATCCCATGCCAATGCCAAAAGAGCTTGCTTGTATTGGCTTTGGTGAGACACTGAAAGAGTTTGCCCAGAGAAGCTGTGGATGCCCTGTCCCTGGAAATGCTCATGGGCAGGTCGGCTGGGGCTATGAGCAACCTGGTCTAGTGGAAGGTGTCCCTGCCCAGGCAGGGGACCTGAAGCCAGAGGATGTTTAAGGTCCCTTCCAAAGCAAGTCATTCTATGATTTAATGGCTATTATTTCCGAGGCAATACTTTGCACCTCTTGTTCCTTTGTGCCATCTGCCACCAGCAGAACAATTGTGAGGTGGAGGGGACACATGTAACAGGTTACAGGTGCAATCTGCTTTTAAACAAAACTTTTTCCTGTAGGTTTTAAGGGCAGAAGCTCTTGGGGACTGCCAATTGTTTTGGTAAAACACTTCTACAGGCAGAATAGTAAAATAGAAGGCAAAACTCTTATATCTTCCCCATCACACCCATCAGACCAGTCAGTGTCCCTTTATTTGAAAGAATATGTTCTTTGCAGCCAGAGTAAAGGGTTCATGGAGGCTGATTCTATAGTGATATATTTGTGATTCATTATATAAGTGGTAGTGACTAATGTCATTTTGCATGTCATCAAGGGATTAAACACAATCCACTTAATACACACAAGAAACTCCACTATAAAATTGTATTTGTGATTGTTGCTGATGACAAATGATGGCTTCTAGTGTCAGGCAAATATGAGGGCTTCCTCGAGGTCTGCCTATTCCCTTGAAATACCCAATTAATTAACATTTTGCCTACAATAAGCAATTCACAAAAGTAAGTCTCAGATAGGCATTACTGTGTGTGTTAAATAAATTACTGTTCATTCTTCGTACCTCACCGTGTTACGAAAGTAAATCTGCACACACCTCTTGTCAGAATTGTAGTCTCTTAAAACTCTATTAGTGTGAAAGTACCTAAAATCAAGGAGAAAGGTAGTTAGAAATGCAGGTGCCAAACACAGCAAAACACACCAGCAGCGTCTGAGTGCAATGTTCATTCTGGTATTGATTGGTGTCAAAGGGCTGGAGCCTTGTGGAGAGTTGTTGTTCTTTGGGATTACACAAGTTTGTTTATTTCTGAAATAGGAGTGTGTGGTAGAGGGAGATGTTCTCTGGCCTAGCTCCTGCCATCCTCCTTTGAACATGGGTAAGAGTCCCAGGGAGCTTCTGAAAGTGTTTTGAGACTGGAGGACCCCATCCTGCTTTTGAACCAACCTTTTGAACTGAATTACAGAGGTTGTGCAAACAGTTATTTGGATTCAGAAAACAATGTGATTCACAAAGCAAGCACTCTCTGGACTGGATTTCTTGGGAGAATGTAGAAAAACCTTTGTCTAGTCTGTTTCCAGCTACTAGGTCCCAAGAAAGGGAAAGGGCTTTTTCCAGATATGCATTGGGAGACATCTAGGAGTAGGACACCTCAGTCCACAAGATAATGGCCTGGATAAACAGACTGTGTTATATGGGAAATCAGACTAGATCAGACTGTTCTTCTCTTCATCATTCTTTTTATTCATTATTTTGAGTGAATGAATGAATGATGGTACATGATTTGTATATTCATTTGCTCATCGTGAATCATTTAAGCCAAGACATCAAAACTGTCTCTTTTTTTTTTGATGAAAACAAACCCAATATATAAATTAATATTTTGCATTTCAGAATCCTCATGCAGTCTGTTTTTTCTTGGTACTTGTAAATGTACATTTTATTTCCCTTCACTCTTTTGGACAGAGCTAACCAGGCCTTTTTTGTCTCTTTTTACCCTGGCATACTTAAAACTGATGCTGCACATTCTAGATGTGTTCCTTTATCTCTCTCTCCATTTCCACTACAGCTTTTTCCTTTAAGATTGTGGTTAAAGGTAACCTCTGGGCAGATATCTGCAGTGCACATTAATGAATTTCTGTCCTTTAGTAGGGGTACTGCAGGGCCAAGCTCAAGTGTGGCTCCTCATTTTAAAACCCCTGTTTTACATTCTCATTCTGTTCTTCTCTATCGCTCAGAGTGTGAGTTGCAAGGAGGCTTTTGTTTGAGCCTGGGCAGCTGCCTCCTGGCAGGAGGAGTTTTGAGCAGCTGACCTGCCTGTGCTCATTGCTTGGTTATAAAACTCCTCCATTTTCATATGGGTGGAACCAGAGGGAAAACAACTTTGGCTCCGAAAGCATCCTCAAGGAGTTCAGAATTGTTCTTCTCCCCGGTCAGAAAATAGAGCAAAACAACAACAACAAGAGAAAAGCTTTCTCGGATGTGAATACTGTACTACTCCGTGCCCAGACACAGCCATCGTATTGTTCTTGCTCCATTAAAATGCACCCACAGTGCACTTACTGTCTGCAACTGATGTGACTCTGGAGAGGGGGGTTTCCACTGGTCCTGGGGAGGAGGGGACCCCCCAACCATCTGCGCTGTGAGCCCTATGCCCTGGGATCCCCTCTGCCAGGTGGTCCTGGGACTGTGACACAGCAGCAGGCCTGCCCAGGAAGCATTTTGGAAACAGGATTTATAATTTCATTGTTTTCTGAGTGTTTAAGCAGCACAATTCTCTTTGTTGAAGGTGGGGGTGCTGACTGCTGCAGTGCTCACCATTCTTCTGAAAGTCCTGAGGTCCACACTGCTTTTCCTCTCTGAATCTCCTCCTATGATGGCCTGTGGCAAACGGGAGGAGACACCTCCTGTTAGGCATCTCAGAAAGCAGCATAATGATTTTCCTAACATTAGACCAATGTGAAGATATTTCCACCAGCAGGCATCTCAAAATGGTATCCAACAGCCCAGAATAGATAAAAGAATGTCGCTGTAGTGCAATAAAAACACCCCACCTTGTCCTCTGTCATTCTGTGTATTGTGTGCATGCTTGGTTTCCTTGGAGCCCAGAAATCTGATGTTAAAAAGACGTCACATAGGCACATGTATGCTTCTGTTTCAAACCACTTATTCACATCAGAAAGAAAATGTGCTTTGGAAAGATTTAGTCCCATTAAAAGAAAATATTTTTATTGGGGGCAGGGGGGAGGAATTGTGTTTGGCAGTCTGCAACGATTGATTGCTGTAATGGTAGTGACGGCAGTAATCTATTTTTTTGCCTTGCTGGTAAATGGAAGTATCCAGCAAAGATAAAAGGTTACCAGCTGGGATAACTATTCTCTAATTAGTACTGCAGATTTTGGGGGGAATTCAGAAATAAAGTGATGCAGCTTCTTAAATTTGTTATAAATAAGTCTAAACAGGAATGAGAGAAGTACTCAACATATGAACCGCAGCACCTAATCTGAGAGGGCTGCTCAGCCATTCGAAGCAAAATACTACTTGACTTCATTGCAGAGGGAGGAGAAGAAGCTTGTTCTGAGAAACACCATTTCCAAAACTCAGTTCAGTCTTGAGCTTCTTGCTCAGATCAAGTGCTCCTGGACTAGTTGGTGAGGGTACGTGGCTGGTATAGTCATAGAGTGCAGAGGTACTAAAGCTAATTTACACTTAGATAACTCAAAAACTGGTAAAAGATTAGGTATAGGAGGACAGACAACCAACAGTCTTGGCTGATTCTCTCAAATAATTTTGTCAAGAAAACTTTTTAACTTAGAAACTACCAGTTGTGAAGAATGAGTAAGAAGGAAAATTCCTGTAGGGGAGCACCACTACTCTGGGGAGATGATCAGAAAAAAATAAAGCAGCTAAACTTATCTGTGGACTGAAATTATGGCAGCTCAGTAGCTGTGCATCAGCAGATCAGATGCCTCTGCCTTGGAGGAGCAAAGTCCAAGAACGGAGCAGCAACAGCTTTAATGCTCTGATTTCAGTTCCTGTGAGACCCCAGCCCAGCTATTGGTGCTAATAAATCACAGCAACACCTCAGCCCCTGCCCTGCTCGAGCTGTTTCCAATATTCTGTCAGTGGACATCTGCATCTTTCTCAGTGCCATCAACTGGTGACAGAAGCTGAAAGCCCAAGGGCAACTGCTTCCAGAGAGGAGATGTAGGGCAACGGGGACAGTTTTTGCACTGTCATCAAGCAACTTGTCTGAGCAGACATGTTCAAACATCTGAGAAACCTGGCAGATCCTTTCCTGAACTCACCTGGACTAGCAGAGATGCAGTGTAGACAAGAAGGACCAGGGTTCTGGAAGGATGTGCACCCACCAGTTTCTTCATCTCTTCCTTTGCCCCCACAGGTGTTTCTGAAGTGATGTGCTTGCAGATGAGGGCATTTTGACCCATTTGTTGCCAGCAAAAACTTCTGGAGGACTAGATGAAAACCACTGCTGGGCAGTGTTCGGAGCACAGCTGCAGCCCAAAGAGCTTGTGACTGCCTTCCTATTGTATCAACTCAAAGCCACGGAAGGCCATGCAGGAGCTACTCAGGGTGACTCACTGGGAGGCCACAAAGAAGCTACAGCCCTGGGTTGGTTGCCTCCTTGCATGCTGGTAAGGCTGTGGTGGACAAGACCTGCAGCTGCTGGAAATTTATTTATTATTCTTCACACATATTTGGGGAGCAAAGATAAATCTGGATTGCATGGCAAAAAAACCCTTGAGGCTGCTTATCATCAGACCATGCCACTGAGTGCTAATCAGAGCATCTTCTTTTAAATGTCTTAGTCTGCTATTTTTAGGTTATAAGTAGGGTGAAAAAAATTTACTTTTGGTCAGACAGGAAAAACACCTGAAAAAACAAAGTGGCAGAGAGGGGCGTTCTTGGCCCCAGGTTTAGGCTGGCAGTTCTTGAAATTTTTTCCACTGTGAGCCCCTTAGCAAGTGGGTTTTTAAATGTGCTAGGCCTCAGAGGACAGAGAGGGCTTGAAACTTGTTCCATTCATGGGTGCTTTGCTGCAGTCCTAAAAGCTATTTACCAAGCAAAATAACACCACCCACACTTTAAAGTCCATACCCACTGTGTCCTTGGATAGTCCAGGAGTCCTCACAACTCCAACAGCTCCATCTCCCCTGTCCAGTTTCTCACCTCCTCTGTTCAGGGAGAGATAAACACTGGCGCAGATGTGACATAAGCGCCCAGAATTATCCAACCAGCAGTTCTTATGCAGCCAATGTCCACCCCACCCTCATGAAATGCTTTTTAAATAAAAACAAATGTAATTCTCAGAAATCCCAGGCGATCCAAATGCACCAAGGGCCAGGGGGATACCAAGGTAAACAAAATGTGATGGAGTGTGGCAAAGCCTCTGAGTAATCTCTGTGCAAAGGGCTAGACCAGCTGACCTCCTTAGGAGACCCAGGTTGGGTTTCTTTTCTGGTGAGTCGTGTTACAGAAAGTTGAGCATGTTTAAAAACTCTCAGAGTGATTCTCTTTTATGGGTGATTGACACCTATAAAACAGTCCAGGAGTTTACTGGTATTTAGACCACACAGCATTAACAACAGGCTGATGTGATTTCTGCCCACTGTGCTATTTACTGAGGAGACACTGGCTTTTTGTACTCTTCTGGAGCAGTCAGCATGAATACAACCCCTGTGGAGAACATATTACAGTCCCAAGATGAATGGTTGGGTTCAAATTGTCTTTGTCTGAAACTGGCCTTGATACCCAGGAAATTAGGGTCCTTGGCTACTCCTGTGGCAGGAACAGTCAAGCCCACGTTGTGCTGATAAGCAGTATCAGTTGCTGTATCAGAATGTGCTAACACAGCACTTTTTGCTAGGTGGCCACATTGCACAGGAGGGCTGAGCTCAGCTCCCGTACCTCAACCCCTCCAAAGGCTGTCCCCGCTGCTGGGCCTGCAACAGGGCTTTGGGCATTTATGGGAAAAGAGTGAGCATCACAAGCAGCCACTCCTGCAGGGTCTGAGACCTTCACACAACTGCCTGACAGGAGGCTGTGGTGACGCAAGGGTCAACTTCGGCTCACGAGCAACAGCTGGTAGGATGAGAAGAAGTGGCTTCAAGTTGTGCCAGGGGAGGTTTAGATGGGATATTAGGAAAAATTCCTTCAAGGAAAGGGTGGTTAAGCACTGGGATAGGCTTCCCAGTGAAGTAAGTTGTTGAGACCCAGTCCCTAAAGGTATTTAAATGACGTGCAGATGTGTCACTTAGGGACATGGTTTATTGGTGCGCTTGGCAGTGCTGGGTTTATGATTTATTATCTTAAAGGTCTTTTCAACCAAAAAAATTCTCTGATTCTATGCACATTTTCCTGAAGTGGGAGGAACCGTTCTCACATTAAGTTCACAGTGCAAATCTTGAACGGATCTTGATGATGCTGCAAAGACACTTGCTGCTCCACCGTTTCGACCACCCCAGGCAGCAGTTTAATTTTTCAATTCTGACACCAGAAAAGTAAAAAAAACCAACATGGTATCTATGACCCAAACCAGGGCAGCCTGGCTGTCACTGTGATTAAATGCAGTGAAGGATCTGATCCTATTTTTGGAAAAGACTTTTTCAGTCTAAAACATGAGATAGCCAAGACCTTGCTTTTGATACATTTAAAACAAGAAATCAATCATAATAAATAGTTTTTGTGACTTCCTACTTCAAAATAACATGCGTAAAGAGAGAATGTCTATCCACAGGTGCACAATTCATATTTGGACCCACAGAAATAAGGTCAACTTTACAGGCAAATCACTACTATAGATGTCTCTGGCAAGCAGGACCTTCAGGGACTGAATTTAGCTCTCTGCTGTCAAGACCTTTTGTTCAGCAAGTTTTGAAAGTTTAGCCTAATATTAAAAGGCAATACTCCATCCGGAGCTTAATGTCTTCTCTGTAGAAGAAAACACATGCTAGGAAAAAAAAATCCCATTCGTGTTTGTGGATTAATGAGATTTCTGCAGTTTGTCACGAAACTCCTGGTACTTTGTTTCCCCCAGTGCAGTGCAGCATTGCTGGGATGGTGGACAGTAGCATCTCTGCAGAAAAGGACATGTCACTGCACATGCAAATCAACCCCCTCTGTTGCAGTTCCACTTTCCCGGTTTCTCTTCTGTCTTTGATACGGGTTGGGTTGCTGCCATCATTCTAAATGTTACTCTTATACTAAGCTGTATGTATGTATAATTTTTCCAATAAATTGCTACATTTATTTATGCAACTTATGGAAACAATAGTTTGACTGACATGTTGGGTATTTTGGAACTTGATGTTTATAGCTGAAAATGAACAAGTTAAGAGTAGTCACTGAAAAAGAGAAGTGCTTATCCTTAAATAAAAGCAAAGTCTGTTTAGACCTGGGCTTCTTGTACCATTAGCACTTCTAGAACAGTAAAAATTATTCTCTCCCTTATTACTGCCTGTATTAAATATGTTTTTAAAATATCTATGGTGTCCCAGTTACAGTGTCACCATTAAGGTAGTCCATATAAAAGCAACACCTGCAAAAATTAAAAAAGTCTGTGCAAAAGGATTGGCACCATTACCACAGCTTAATTGAAGTGTTAACTTGGTGCCCAAGGTAGAAAATTAAATCTCACTGCTCTGTATTTAGAAAAATAGAATTCTAGCCACTTCAGTCTTGGTTTCTTCTCAACTTTTGCTATTAATTGGAACAAATTTGAAAACTGATGCTTTGAACAAGATTTCAAGGAAATACATTTTTCAACCTCCTATTGTTTGGGGATACTTTTGATAGTGTTCCAACAAGTTATCCACAATAATTTTTACCTATGTATCTGCTCTCATAACAGCAAACTAAGGAAATAATTTCCTAATTTACACATCTTCATTTACAAAACCATGTAATTTGTGTGTGTCTCTGTATTGTCAAGTATTGTATATTTTTCTTCGTTATACCCTCATATCTTTCCTGGTTTGTCCTTCATCATGTACACTAGATTGTCTCACAAGCTATGTATTTAATTCTCTTCGTGTAATTGGTTTCTCATTCACTGTAAATATGGACTTTCTTGTCCATTCTCCAATCAATTCTCACCTGATTGATAGGAGATTAAACAACATTAAATGTTTGTTTCACCATTGTAAGAGACATCTGTGAACTGGTTTCTTACTATAATTGTTTAAATTGACATAATTATTTTAAATTACACTTAGGGGATCCTCCTTTCCAGGATTTTCAGTATAAACATTAATGATTGTTTACCAGTCTCAGGTAGAGGCTAAGAAGAGGGCAGGAAGTTTTATTTCTTGCTAAGGTTCCCCTAGAAAGAAGGGGCATGAAGAAAGCTAAACCACAGGATTTTAAAATGGTGTGTTTTTTGTATGACAGAGGAAGGAGTTGTAAGGCTATGAGCAACAGTGCCCACCAAAATCGTCTGTCCTTGAGCACATGGGCACGTACACAGGTGGATGTTTCCATGCACACAGATGCTGATGCCCAGATCTCCGTCACGCAGCCTGCTGCAACACAGCTTCTGCATCACAAACAAATGGGAAGCACACTGTGACTGCCAGGTTGGGGCACGTATTTTTGGCATATCGACCTTCTGTGGTTTGCTTTGTTTTGCTGCCGGTTTTGAGGGGTGCATGGTGCTGTGGGGCGGCTCACACGGACATAACTGTGTGCAGCAGCACATTCTGCACAGTAAAGACGAATGGTTCATCCCATTGTTACACAGAAGGGAAAGATGTTGTGCATTGCTGGAATGCAGCCAGCTCTCAAGTCAAGATTAGCATCCTGGAAACAGCAAACATTGGCAGCTGCGTACTTCTGAACCCAGTAGCTGTGTGCCAAGCTGGCAGTATGCTCTCAGGCTCTGCTGACACCACAGAGCAAGGCAGACCAGGGTCCATCTGCAACGGGACACGAGTGCAATGTGTGCATCCCCTCCCTGTTCCTGACAGGGGTCATCCACCAGGTGTGTGATAGGGGTGAATGCTGTGATGGAAACGTCTGCCCTGATCCCTTTTGTGCAGGAGGGATGCAGACCCAGTTTGTGCAGAGGTATCCCGCTCTTTCCCAAGTCTGGGAGGCCACAGGCTAAACAAATGGTGGAAATAGAAGAAGTGAAAAGCTCTGTTTTGTGAGGTTCTGGATTAACACCCCCAGTATGACCCTCAGAGCAATGGAGAGTCATGAGAGCTACCTAGTAGGCTGTGTATTGTAAAAGTGCATCCTAAGTTTGGGAAACTGCATAAAGCGAAGAGTTTAGGTAGTGGTTTTATTCAGAGCAAGAAAAAATATCTGCAGATAAGTGATCCTTGTCAAATTAAATGGTCCTTAGGAAAAGTCTATATATTACACTCCCTCCTGTGTAAAATAATCAGCCTGTCTTATCAAATGCACTTAACTGCTCGGTTTTGTCAGCCCGAACTGGAGTCACGGTTTCTGAAAATTTTATATTCAGACTTACTGACTCTGTTGGCTGAACACTGATTGTGCAAGTGCAGGTTTGTTGACAACACCAAGTTCTGTGGTGCAATTGATCCATTGGAGGTAAGGAATGCCATCCAGAGGGACCTTGACAGGCTTGGGACGTGGGTCTCTGGGAACTTCACGAAGTTCCACAAGGCCAAGTATAAGGTCCTGCACCCGGGTTGGGGCAATCCCAAGCACAAACACAGGCTGGGGAATCCAGACCAAGAGCAGCCCTGAAGAGAGAGAGCACTGGGACTCTTGGTTGATGAGAAGCTCAACATGTCTTGGCAATTTGAGCTTGCGGTCCAGAAAGCCAAACATATCCTGGGCTGCATGAAAAGCAGTGTGTGACCAGCAGGTTGAAGGATGCAATTCTGCCCTTCTTCTCTCTCATGAGACCCCACCTGGAGTGCTGCATCCAGCTCTGGGGTCCCCAACACAAGAAGGACATGGACCTGTTGGAAGAAGTGAAGAGGAGGGTCACAAAGGTTATCAGGGGGCTGTAGCACCTCTCCTGTGCAGACAGGCTGATGGAGTTGGGGTTGTTCAGCCTGGGGAAGAGAAGGCTACGTGAAGACCTTAAAGCAGACTTTCAATAACTAAAGGGGACCTGAAAGAAGATTGGAGGGGGACGTTTCATAAAGGCATGTGGTGACAGGACGAGACTGACTTTCAACTGAATGAGAGTAGGTTTAAATTAGAAATCAAGAAGAAATTCTTTACTGTGAGGGTGGTCAGGCACTGGAATTGATTACCCAGAGAAATTGTGGATGCCCCATCCCTGGAAGTGTTCAAGGGCAGGATGGATGGGGCTTTGGGCAACCTGGTCTAGTGAATGGTGTCCCTGTCCGTGGCAGGAGGGCTGGAAATAGATGATCTTTATGGTGCCTTCCAACCCAAGCCATTCATTGATTCTAGGGTTCCCCAAACTTACATAAAGGTTGTATAATTCGTGGAGCTGCTGAACAATCAGGCAGAACATCAGTGGTGTATCAACAAAGAGAAAAACTCTCCTGCATCCTGGATAAAGATCACTATCTTTTAAGACAAGAATCCTTGCTATGACAAAAAGGATGCCAAAAACCCCAGTAATAGCTGCAAGGAAAAAAATAAAGGACACAAAATGCTAAGAAAAGCAGTTTGATTTGGATTGCTTTGAAAGTAGTCTGCTTGGCTTTTAATCAGCAAAGGCCAGGTCTGAAGTCAGGGCTAGATGTACAGGGATGCCAAGGATGAGCAGGGCTCTTTCCTGACCCCCACGCATTTCTTCTCCACAGGAGCGTAAAGACAAGCAGGGAAAAAGTGTGAGACTGACCATCATAAGAAGCTCCCCTCAAAACCTTTGGGACTGACCCAGCCTGGGCCAGCAAACATCAGGGAGAAGGAGGAGAAGCTGCTTGTGAAAACCAGAACAACTCATGAAAGTCTACACAGGAGAAGATTTACATGAGCTTTCTCAGAACCAGGGAACACATTATCTTCCACTCAAAGACCCTGAATGCAATGAAAATTATCCTGTTTTCTTGACTCATCTGCACTTTCCTCTGCAGCAGAGCGAAGCTTTCAGTGAGAAAAAGCGAAACCACTTTATAAAATGACAACCATATTAAAGCACTATTGCTGTTAGCAAAGGCTTTCACCTATTAAGCTTTATGCCTTACAAAGCCTAACATTTGTGTTGAAAGAGTCATTGAATCCATACAAATGCATCACATGGTAATACTTCTTATAAATCTCAGGTCAAAAACTGAAGAAAATAAGTAGACAGGCAGCATCTTTCTAGACTATTTTTGAACATAATTTAGATACAGTAAGTAGTCTATTTTCAAAAATGCGTTTTCTTGTAAAAACCACTAGTATATAATTCTATTACTCAAACAGCAGAGATGCCTTCATGTAGCTACCTGAAAACAAAGGCTAGACAAAAACAGGAGAAGAAAAGTAGATATTTATTTGAAGGGCCTTCAAAGGTACACCCCAGGCAGTCAAAAGGCTACACCCAAGATGGACCCCGAGTCACGAGTTCTTCACACTTTTATAAGTTTGGTCCATTTGCATATCAGGGTTAAATCTCCAAATATCATTTCAGTTAATGATGTAATTACCCCAAGTTTGCCCATCCTCTTCAAAGGCTTTTAGTTTACACATTTTGGGGCCTGGGACAATCAAGGTGTCCTTGAGGTGGAAACCTAGAGAGGTTTGTTATGTCTGACCAGCATGAGAGAACAGCAGTTAACAGGCCACACGAAACTTTGGAGTTACACACTAGGCAGTACAGGATTTGAAAAATATAAAAGTTAAAACCTAAGGTATCAGTGGAACAAAAGTTATAAATATTCATCATCATGGCGAAAAGACAAAGTTTACAACCAGTTTTAGCCTATGTGAAATTTAAACTGTTCCACTAATTTACAGAATTAGGCTCTTACGTTTTCAAAACAGATTTCAGAAACACCACAAGAGAACTTGTGCATTCATCCATGTAGGAAAGAGAAAGGAAAATCATCTTTATGTATGTGACAGCACTGTTTTCTGGATGCCTGGTGCCTGTTGTGCTTAGAAATGGCTGCCTATGCCAATTCAGAGCTACTCTGGAGCCCTGCATGCATGTGTAGTTCCATTAATATGTCTAGATTGCTCTAAATTTTGGTTACAGTCCACTGATAATTCTAAATTGCTCTTTTGCAAAGTAGGAAGATATTCTCTGAACAGGCAGCAGCATAGACAACTCTGACTCAGAGTCTCATTGGAAAATATCGAGTCATTTATGCCTACTTCTTTGCTTCAAATCTGATTGAAGCTGAGAGCAAAACCCCCTGATCCTGATTACAATGGAAACACGGATGGAGAGGTTTCATCCTGTGTCTCCAGTCTGGTCAGCACGAAGGGGATGAGGTGACTAGCAGCTAGTTATCATCACAGGAGCCACAGTGTCCATCTCTGCCTCCCCAAGTACTCTGTGTTTGCCACCAGCTAGCATGTGGACAGGTGGCTTTGCAAAGCTTTGGATGAGTTCTTCCTCCCCACAAAATATTGTCTAAATCCCACAGGCACTTAAAAGAAGACACAGACAAAAGAGAGTTGTCACTGATTCACAGGGTAGGAAAATCCGCATAATGTAAATTTGAAAACTAGATACTCTGCTATCAAATACTATAATTTAAAAGATTATTAAATTCATTGATGTGACTTTTTCAGTAGAAAATTGCAGTCTGGTTTATATCAGATTAGAAATTTAATACTTCTGCTGTTAAGTATCTAGAAAGCATTGCGTAACTTTCATCCATGAAGAGCAGAGCCGGAGTAAAAGCACTAGGAGATGAAGGGAAACCTGCGACAGGGGTGTTGCATGGCAACTGAAAGCTTGGCTCTGCCAGTCAGTGGCTGTTCTTTGTACTTTAAAATCTATGGTAGGGAAATTAGTCATTAAAGTGAATCTCAGATGGATGACTCTTAATTTCTGAAATACAGCTGAAGCTCTGCTGTACACAAAAGCCTGCTTATGAAAACATCTCGTTTTGAACACAAGCGTTCTTTGTGAAGAGCTGGAGATTAAAAAAAAAAAGAAAAAAGAAAAAGCCTGATGCACCTTAATCAGAGAAGGCCCATTGCTCTTTTTCCCTAACCTCATATGATCGAACATGCATCCCAGTTTAGACCTCACAACAACATTCAATCTGTCCCTAATTTTAGAGAAACAATACTTTTTCTGTTTGGGAAACAATTTATACCAAATAAAACTGCTTGGCCCTGAAATTATATATTTTTTTTTCCCACTTGTTCAGTAATCAGCCAATCCCATAGAAGACAAAAGTTTAGTTACACATGTATTTGCTCAGTTTTTCCACAAAAGTTGCACCAACTGAGCAAGGGCTGCTTGTAAACATCTTGTCCACTGGCTGATCTGTTTTCACAAAAGGCATAGATAAGCAAGAGAGAAAGGTCTTTAAAATGATTGGATACTCACTTCTTTTGCTACTAACAACTGAAACCTGGGAGCCACTTTTATTTTCTCTATACCCTGCTGGCTGAGGGCCATGCATGCAAGAGTGCTGGGACCTGCTCGGCTGGGAACGTCCTCCTGTTCCAGGTCTGTGGGTGGATGTTCTTCTGCACAGGGGGAATTTTGGCAAATCCCCACTGCGAGAAAATCATGAGGAGGTGGCTGGACTTTAGTTCCTTTTCTAGGATCTGAAAATGTTCCTCGTATGACAGTGAAGACTACTGAAAGGAAGACCAAGGCTTAGTCGTTACTTTGCAGAAGACAAGATAAGTTGTGGTGTTTCTCAGGCTTTGTTTATGGGTTTCATGGTCTTTGCTGATTGATTTCTATGCTGAACTTCCTTAGTCTTACAATTTGTGAAAATTATATTTATGTTGGTATTTTTGGACACAACACATATCCAGAGGCAAACCCGTGTGTACCTGGAGAACAGATGTGGCGGTGAACAGCAAGTGTCCCAGACACTGCATAAATGCTGTTGCAGATATGTGGTCTTCTATATTTTATTTCCAAAAGACTTATTTTGCTAAATTCCCAAAATTGAAGTTGCTTAAGATGAAGCAGCATGCTTGGAGAGAGGCTGGGGGAGACGGTGTGGAGTGTTTTTCTGAGGGTAGGCAGGGAGGTGGTGGCAGAGAACTCAGAAGAGCCTGGAAGGTTAAGGTGTGAATATAGTGAAAGAGATGAAGAAAGATATCTAAAAGGCTTAAATCTGATTTACTGATTAAACCATTTGTAAGTTGAAATGTTTATAAATGTTCACACTGTATCATCTTAAACTTCAAATGTGTCAGACCTGTGGCTGCCTTTTCAGTTTATCTCCTAACACCTCCTAAAATTTCACATTTCTCGGAGAATTTACCCTTCTCTCAGAACTCTCCCATTTGAAAAGTTTACTTGTGCTGTGGAAAGAGAGAGCATGTGTTTTTTTTCAGGGTTTCACTGACATTCTTGCCATGAGAAAGCCATACATTTATGCAAAATGCTGGAAGGCAAGTGCTTGCAAAAAGGGTGAGTTGTGAGTGTGCTGCATCTCCTTCACTTCAGAAAGCTGAGGAATTAAGGCCAACGCTGCTAGGGCTACCCTGGTATCTGGGGTAGACTGGGGCCTGAGCACTGAAATCACTGCGATACCCTTGGAACTCCTTCCTTAGGATGCTTAGATATGAGTGTAGGACCAGCTTGGTTTGGATCTTGGCTGCCTTTTTGAAATAAAATGATCTGCATTCATTAGGTGGTGCCTTAGGTTTTCACTTTTATATTTTTTAAATCCTGTACTGCCTAGTGTGTAACTCTGAAACTTCATATAGTCTGTTAACTACTGTCCTCTCATGCTGGTCAGACATAACAAACCCTCTCTGGGCCTGAACTCAAGGACACCTTGTTGTCCCAGACCCCAAAATATGTAAAGCCTCTGACAGGAGGAGCAAACTTGGGGTAATTACATCACTACCTGAAATGATAATTGGAGAATTAACCCTGATATGCAAATGGACCAAACTGATAGAAGTGTGAAGAACCCGTGACCCCGAGTCCATCTTGGGTGGAGCTCCTTGGAAGCTTTTGACTGCCCAGGGTGTACCTTTGAAGGCCCTTCAAAGAAATACCTGCTTTTATTCTCTTAATCTTGTCTAGCCTCTGTTTTCAGGTAGCCACTTCAAGGCATCACAGGTACATTGAAATCAGCGTAAGCAGGTTTTGTTTCCTGGCACTTTACAATGAAACTGTATTCTTGTTAAGCTTTTACCACTGAAAGTTGTTCCAAAATAAAACAGTCCCTGTTTTATAAATAAATTCACATATTAATTCCAAATGCAGTTTCACTAAACTCAGAGACCATGTTCTCCAGGTAAAGGGATGCATATTTTACAAAATGTGCTATTGCCTGTAGCTATTTTCTCATTTTAAGACAAAAAACCTAATTAGCAATAGTGCTGTTTTAAATTATTTTGGATTTAATTTTTAATTAAATAAAAAAATCTCTATCACGGATTTGAAACTGCATACATTTGATTTCAATCACAAACCTGATTTTAAGTAAATGGTTCCACCTGGTTGTTTGTCAAACCCTGAGTGGAAATCTTCCGTGTGAATTTTATTTTGGGCACCTCCTCATGGATTTAAAAGGCACGTATTTCCCTGAGCAGAATTTCCTACAGATTTGTGTCCCATCTTGTTTAAGCTATCCCTCTGCAATATTCCAGCTGTCCCTCACATCTCCTATGGTGCTTCTGCTTGGTAAGCCCAAGTAAACACTGCCACCAGCCAGGAGCGGTGGTCCTGTGGCTTGGGCTTCCAGCTGCTGCCAGGTGATAAATAATGTGTGAATTTTGTCTGCTTTTCTACCAGTGGGAGCACTAAGCTGGGTCCCTCCTCTGCCTGGCTGTGAGCATTCTCAGAACCTGTAGGAACTCGGTTGTCCTCAGCTGCTGCACATTCAATTGAAAAGCCAAATTGGTTCAAGAAGAGTTAGGGAAAATTGGCAGATGTGATGTGACTGTCTAAAACTCACTTTCTTAAGAAAGGAAGCTAACAGGGAGTATTAACTAATGTAGACAAGAGGATGGAAAAGGATCACAGGGTATAGCTTGTGCTGTCATTGAATTTACCTAGCAAGAGGAGGAGAAATATGGGGTGATAGGTGGAAAATCAAGTAAAATTGAAGTACTGAAGATACGGTGGAATGGAGTAGGGGCAGCTGAAAGGATTCAGTGTTGGTAATAACACATAGTAAAGGGGAAAGGAAAAAGTCCTGCATCTCGAGAGGGGTGTGTTGGAGAGGGTTGATCTTCCTTTCCCTCTGGGGCTTCCTCTTGTTGAAGTTCAAAGAAACTTCCAGGTCTCCCTGAGCACAGACACAAGTTGTGGATGTGATATAGATAGAGAAACAGAGTGGTTGTCAGCCTCTGGGCAAGGCTGCTTTGTGGATGCCTATGAGCTTCCCAGTCATACCATTTGGTTTACCCCTCCCCTCCTTTCCTCCAAAATAAGCAACCCACTCCTGTTTCCTCTTTCCCCACCATCCCTGTGTTTGGTGATTCTAGTAATTCTGGTCTTTGTCAGTAACTTCATTAAGTCTGGGAATCTTCTCTATTCCCACTGTCCTCTGACATTCTTCATCCAAGAAGAGTTCCCAATACATCCCTTTCCCCATGTGGGATACCTGTCAGTTCCTTGGGTTGTTTTATTAGTTTGGCCCCAGGCTGGGGTTGCCGAGCCATTTCTTCCTTCCTTTGCTCACTGCAGCTGGCAGGTTCTCATTTTGCTGTCATATTGCCATATTGCTGGAGCCTGTGGCATACAGGAGTGGGATCTAACTGCTGCCATCTGCAGCTGGAAGGGGAACTATGGAGAAGATGGAACCCACCTTCTCTGAGAGGTGCACAGCGAAGCATGAACAGGAAACAGTAATGAGCTGCACCAGAGGAAATGCTGGCTGGAGACAGAGGAAAAAATCTTCCAGAAAGGATAGTCAAGCATGGAAACAGGCTGCACAGAGCAGTGGTGGATCCTCTCTCCATGGAGGTATTCAATACTTGAAAGGGACGAGGTCCTAAGGAACATGATTCAACTTTTAAGTGGCTTTTGCTGCCCTTTTCAGCTGGTCAGCTGGCCAGGCTAGTCAGGAGGTCAAAGTTGCAAATCCTCCCCGAGATTTGCAATAAGCAGATTTGCCTGTCTTCCGTAATTAAGATTTGAAAAGCAGTTTTACCTCGGGCAGTACAATAGCAGTCAGTTGTCACGTAGACAAGTGTGCTGTCTAAAAGAGGCATCCACGCAAACAAAGAAATATTGGCTTTTTACAGACCCTTTACCGTGACTTTTCATAGCTCCAGTTCTCTACCAGAGCACCAAAACCCGATCCCTGTCGATGTACAAGACATTTTTTCTTCGGGCATATGCAGAATAAATATCAAATCTCCCAATGTCCAAAGCATCAAAGAGAACCCATCGTCTGAACCCCGAGGGGTTCCACAACTTGTCACAAATGCCAAGAAGATCAGGCAGGTGAAGGCTTGGGATTCAGCTGAGCAGTGAACTGGGTGAGAAACAGGCTCAGCAGTGAATGAGAGAGTTGATTAGGGAATGAATCACTTAGGGAGAAAGTTGTGCAATTAAACTGATAAAGTTGGCAGCAAAACAAAAAGCAGAATGAGAGAATGAATGCAACAATCAATCAATAAAGCACTGAATCAATTGTCTAGTTAATAAGATAGTTAATTATGCAGAACCGAGCAGGCAAGGCAGTTGGGCTACAACAAATCTCCCAAGTATGTTTCAGTCAGGGCATCATTTACTTTTGCTAATTTTTGTTAATATAAGCCCCAAAGGTTTGACCTCTGAATTAGTATTCTCCTTCCTGTATCTTTAAAGATAGTAGCTGTTTCTAGGCTGTTATGATCTATTTCTTTATATTCTTTCAAAAAGGCAAGAATTAGGTTATGATCTGGGAGAACTAATACTCTATTCCATCTGTAAAAGCAATACTTACCTATTAGCATACTCGTATTTCTATTATTTCAGTATTTTACATTATTTTGTATTATTTCATTTCTATTTTATATTACTGTGCTATTTATTGATCTTTCCACTGTCAACACAAACATTCTAAGTGCTTTCTAAACTAGAATTTGCAAGCCTTTCCTCGAAGTAGTTTCTATTCTGAAAGTATCCACTTTTAGAACCCTTTGTTATGTTGTTGAAAGAGCTCTCTCCATTTTATCCCCATTGTAGAGCACAGAAACTCGGATAAAGGACTGACAACTCAGCGTCCTTGCATCCTAAAGTGATACAACACAGTGTAACGCGGGAGGCAAAGAAATACATTAAATAGTCACCTTGCTGAAGAAGGTAGAGGTGAAGGATTTTCAGACATTGTCTGAAGCTTGGACCAGCCCATGTGGATAACATCTTCCTCTAGGATCTGCCTACATTATTTGTCAGGACTTCTGTGGTACTGTTGTGATCAGCTTTCACACAGTGTATCTGCAAGGCTGGTCAGTTCTAGACACAGTCCAATAACTGTCTCCATGCCTTGGGTGTGAGTGTGACTTGGCCTTCACTGTTGGAGCTGGACACCAGTAAGCCTTGAAGATGCCTAAACCCCATGAGAACTTTGGGATTTTTTCTTCCGAAGTTCTCAAGGGCTCCTAAGCTGAGCCTCTGTGTCCATATCTTCTCACCACTAGAAAGAGCTCTACTCGATGCCTGTCTCACTCCTGTGCCTGAAAGAGATCAGCTTTCCTTGTCAGTCCACAGATGTCCTGGTCCCAGCCCAACTGCTCTCTCCAGAATCCAGGTCTGCAGAAAATGCAGTTCAGGTGACTGGTCTGTGTTCAGATCAGCAGCTGTGGTGTGATGCCCTTCTGCATCCAACAATACTTCAGGGTAAATTACAAACAATCCTGTCAGTAAACTTCTATGGAAGGATTATACAGAGTCTGATTGTGTTGCAAAACAAGTATTCTACTTGAATTTATGACTTTTAATATTCAGTCAGAAATAGTAGTTTCTGGACCTGAATTTTAATATGGTTTTGAAGATACTCATTACTGGTAAAGATGGAGGGGTTGAAGATGGGGTGGCTATTTTGTGAAACAGTGCTACTGGCAACTAGACAGTGCTGTTCTTGTGTATGCGACTTCAGCCTGGGTTGCAGGGGTTGGTTGTGTTCACTGACATGGTTCTCAGGGACGTTAGGAAACAGAAGTTTTTGTTCTGAGATGCACATATGAAGGGACCTTTATTTGCTGGTGTTTCTGACGTCATGTTGGAGGGGTTTACATTTACTCCACCAGCCTCATATCGCTCCATCCAGAAAATTTAAGTCCATTTGTCCTTTGCCTTGCTAATATTGCAGACATGGAATAATCTTGTAAAAAAGTTCTGGCTGTCTCGTGGTCTGTTTAAGGGGTAAATATGGCCATCTCTGAAACTTGAGGCAGCTGTTAACAGTTAGTAGTCTTTTCATTATGTCTTGTTGTCCATCAATGTTGACTGAAATAATTTTAGGCAGCTCATCTTGTAGTTTCACTAGAGGCTTCCCTTTGCCTTTTTACATAACCTTTTCTATCATTTTCTATCAAAATGATAGAAACACCTCATATGGGGGCAGTGACTTTTGGGAGGAAGTTGGGGCAAAACGTGCTACAGAAACCCAAATAATGGTCTCTGCTCCTCTAATTCTTGCTAACTTTGTTGACTCCTGTGCAAGAAGCCTCTTTACTGAAGTGACAAACACTTTGACATTATTAAGTAGGTATTAAGACCTCCATAAAAATTCTGGTGACTGTGCTCACATCCTTACAGTATTGTATGTGACAGGTTGGAGCTTGCCTACAGCACACTGTCAGACGCGTACACCCTTGGAAAGTGCTGGATAATTGTTTCGTGTCTCCCTCCATGAGCTGATCTACCTAAAGGGAAAAGTGTTTTTATTCCTAGCAGACAGAGCAATCATTTTTCTAGCTCAGGAAGTCAGTGTTTGGGGCTATAAGCTTTTGTTGTCATTAATTCTTCCTAGTCATATTTTGAGGACTGAAAGTCTTGTAAGGCTTGCAAACACAGCCAGTAAACCTCATTTGTCATGCAGAGGAGAAACACTGTGAAGAAGAGCTTGAAGAAAACAACAAATGTGCTGTGTGGAACAGCCAGAGCATTATAGACTTTATCTGGGCCATATACAATAACCTCTTCAGTCACTGTCACTTTTTAGAAGCACGTAACAACATGCAGAAATATAAAATAGTGCAGAAGCACTCTAGCAGCTTAATCAGAACATGGCTTATTACAGTGGAGTGCCAGTCTATAAAGAACTGCTTGGTAATATCAGCTTCCTGTTAATCCCATAACAATCAGATAATGGTGAAATGTTGATTTATTCACTGATTTACTCTTAGCTAGATTGAAATAATGGAGTAAAATGAGCCCATTTAGGCTGGTTCTTAAATTGAATGCTCCTAATTGCATTTGAAAGAATAGACCATAATGCATTTGAGTATTGCAATGACCCTGCTAATCTATGCAATTAGTTAACTATTTTGGAAAGGAGACTACCTTACATGTAGTTTTGTCTTAAAAATTAGAATATATTTTTCATATATTCTATGCATGATTCTGTACTGAACTCATTGCCCATGTAAAATCCTCAATTTTACTCCAGTAGTAGTTGCTTTCTGTGTAAGTTTGCAACAGTACAGCTCAATTACTGTATTATATTTCCATTTAATTATACAACTAGAATTCTGAAATTTGCACATATTCGTTCTGGGTCACAGAGTTCAGCATGGGAGGGAATTCCAGATTACACATTCCATTAGATATTATCAAAAGGCCATCTGTCTTTCTTTGTGGGTTTCAGTCACTCAAGAGCCTGAGGATATTTAGGCAGGAAAGGAGAAATAAGAGAGAAAAGTTCTTGCTGTAAAAATCTGACTAGGGCACTTGAAAGTTTTGAATGTTTCTAGAGGGGTAGAAGCTCACTGCAATTTTACAAGAATCTCCTGCTCCACTTAATGTTTCTCACCCTCATATTTTTGGAGAATCACTTTTAAAGAGATGTCTCAGTGAAAACTTGGTAATCTCCTGTCTGTTGAAGTTCCTGGCTATACCCCTGGCTACTGAAATAAAACAAATGAAGGAGACAAGCTGGTGCTGGGGATTTGAGCACTCCTTTCAGTCAGTGGATCCCCTCCTTGCCTTCATGTGAAGATGGCCATATTGCCAAGCAGGCATCATTTAAAATAAGATGTGGGTGTTAAACTCTTCCGTGTGTATTTACATTGTGGTCCATTTTTGCATACAGCTGGACATTACCACGTTGTTGCTGTGTGCAGCTGCAAATGAGAGTAATTGAGAGCATGAGGCTGTGCATGTCAACAGCCTGGAGCTGTACCCACCAGTTCCACCTGCTGGGTGTCCCTGAAGCTAAAAGACACAGACTGGATGGGACTGGACTATTACTGTCTTCCTGCATTTCTGTGTTTAAACACTAAATTTCTAGGGTTTTTAGAGTTGAATTAGGTTCTGGTTATTTTTATGCCTGGCCTCAGATTCATGCCCCACTCTTGTCCGGATGCACGCATGAAAAACCTCCCAGGAAACACTCTAGCCTTCCGAAGTACAGTGAAATGCTTGATGCTTGTACAATTAACGAGCTTGTAAAATATGCTATATGAGCTTTGTTTGTTGATATTTCTGCATTCTTTCCTAAATAATGCAAATGTTTTCAAGTCATGAGACAACTGTTATAATAACAGAATCTGACACTCTGCTTAGCACTGTTGGAGTATTTTAAGAGAATCTCCTGGGAGATGAGCAATAAATGGTTTATCATTTATCAGACTCTGTGCAGGAAATACTTGGGGAAAAAACTATCGGAAGGGCAGCAAAGAGGCTGCAAAGAGGAAATTTCCTTTCCTGAGCTCATGGAATTTGTGGGAAAAAGTGCAGGAGTAAAGGCACTGAATGCATCCCTCCAGCTGTAGGTTAGGATGAGAAAATTTCAGGTTCACCAGATTTTGTCAGTAGAGATATCCAAGGACAAATCGAAAGAACAATCTCTAGGCATTGCACCACCTTCAGCAGTGGAGGAGTAACCTCTCCCTCACAAAAGCCAGCTGCCTGATGGGCTCCACTACATCCAGTGCTGGGTGTTCTCTTCCCTTGCAATCAAGCACTACAAGCACTCTTAGGAGAATATGAATGGTGAAAATGGTTGGGTGTCTTCACTTTGAGAACCTTGTGACCCAACTGAGTGTCCTGTGAAGCGTGCTGTTTGTTAGGAGCCCAAGTCCAAGGTGCTCCTTGCTAAATCTTGAGTTCTTTGCTGTGAATTAATATAAAAACATATTAAGATAATCAGAGGATGGCTGAGGTCATCTGGTCCAACCTCACTGCTCAAGCAGGGCCACCTAGAGTTGATTGCCCAGCCCACACTTCAACAACTTGTCTATGAGGAGGTTATCAGGCACAGTTCCTACTGAAGTCAATGAAGAAAAGACTCTCTATTCTTCCCTCGCCTACAAGATGCTCTTTCCATCATAGATGGTTGTCTAGTTGCCAAGTGTGACTTGCCTTGTGAATTCATGGTAACTACTGCTGATTTCCTCCTTGTCCTTCAAGTGCCTAGAAATGATTTCCAGCATGACTTGTTCCATCACCTTCCCAGGGACTGAGATGATGCCCATTGGCCTGTAGTTTCCTGGGTTCTCCTTTTGCCCTTTTTGAAGATAGGATGCATAACAACATGGGGGCAGAGAATGTGTACGTAAGATAGATAGTTCCAGTTTCCTGGTATCTGATAAAATGCATCATAATGTATTAGAGACCACCAGCAGTTCAGGAGTTGTTGGTGGCATAGTTAAGAGCTTCTGGAAAAAGACGGAGGCCCTAGAAAAAAAGGAATGGGAAAATTTTGTACTTAGTTTCCAAAAGAAAAAGATGGAACCAGTCAGCTTAGCCTCAATTCCTAAAATTGACTGGAAGAATTACTAAAGCTGTTGTTGGGCACCTGGAAGTTACAATGAAGGCAAAATTGTCAAGAATAATTCATGTGAAAACAGTCTAATGTCTTCTGACAGGTTTGGCTGATAGGAGAGAATCTGTCCCTGTCATTTCTTGACTTTTGTGGAACTATTACGTTTGACATCCTCATATAGAAGCTAGAAAACTCAGTTCTGGAAAAATCGTAGCAAAGAAATGTACAAAAATGAATTGTTTTAAGAATACATATAAATAGTTTGCTGTAACTATGGGTATTTATGCCCATCTGAACTACCTCCTCTACAAAAACAGCACTACCTCAGAACCTCCTCCCCAGTGCAGACTTTCTTTCCCTGTCCAAATGAACATCTCAGACTGCATATATATGTGTCTCTGCATATATATATATATGCCAAGTCACCTGGACTTTTTCTTGGAAAAAGAGCAGGAGGTAATAAGGCAGTATTTCTGATAGGCAAAAAAAAGGTATGTCAGAAAGGAAGGCTTCTATGAAATAAGTTTGTTGGATTGTGGATCTATGGGGTATGAATGTGAAAGGAGAGTGGAGTCCCAGCTGAAAACATGGTCTGGGGAGCCCTGTGGTTCATGTGAGTTGCTCAAGCCTTCTTTGCCAGTTTACATTTTAAACTTGCTTTCCTGCCTCAGAATTGAAGTCTGCCCTCCCAGTATTCACAGAAAACTGAAACTCAGACCAAGGTTTAGAGCCACGTGTCACAGCTTCCCAGTTTGCTAACATCTTCCTCTCTGAATGCTCTCTCCTGCCCCTGTTGAAAATAATATTTATAGAGAGCTTGCTTGTGTGATGAAACCACTGCCAGTCAGGCACATCAATATCCACTGCACAGAAAAGCAGATGTGAGCTAAATCTTTGGACAATAGTCTTGAGATTTCATAGGGATGTAGTTAAAAATATCTTATCACATGGCCTAGTTGAGCCAAGGGTGAGAGTATGGAAGGGATTATGATATTTTTAAGGGAAGGTAAGGACTGGAAATAATGGTACTACTGCATACTGTCAAACCTTCCCTTGCCAAAAGAAGAATCTTGTGAATAACATACATCTAGACAAAGGCTGTTCCAGGAAATTCACACCAGGCACCGACTGGCAAGGGCATGGGGACTGTCCTGCCTTAGCAGCTTCCAGGCAGTCATAGAATCATTAAGGTTGAAAAAGACCTTTAAATCATCATGTCCAACCATCAACCTCACCCCACCACCATGTTCACCATCAAACCATGGCTTCAAATACCATAGCCAGCACAGAAGTGTTTTTTGAGCGCTTACAGGGATGATGACTCCACCACTTCCATGGGCAGTCAGTTCCAATGCTTTATAACCCTTTCCATGAAAAAGTTTTTCCTAATATCTAATCTAAACCTCCCCTGGCACAACTTGAGGCTGCTTCCTCATGAGACAAATCTTTCTACCAGCCATCTCCACTGCCTGAACTCTCACTTCAGGCATAGGCATGGTGGTTACTCTGTGAGGAAATGGAGAACAATATGGAAAAGCTCGTAGAGCAGAAGTGCACTGTAGGGTTAGTTCAAGTGTAAAGTGGATGGTAAAAGTGACTGTGCTTTTGATAAGGATTTCCCAAATTCCTGCTTTCTGCAGTGAAGGTGGAACTCTTTTTTGTGTCTTTTTCTGCCTGAAATTTATCACTGTCACTGGCCAGATCAGGGTAAAACCTGTACATTTGACTTCACACACTAGCCAGCCGTGCTCAGTCCCCTAGCCCTTGCTGAGCTGGTCCCCTTCAGTTCAATAATAAATAACAGTGTTTATTGGAGCAGGATGTAGCTGGCTGCTGGTAGTGTCATATCCAGTTTGTACAAATCTGCCAGAGAAGCGTGGAAGCTGCTGCTAGGAGCTCTCCTCATGTAAATTCATTGTCTGTACTTCCACAGCTGCATGCCAGATAGGGAAGTCTTGTTTAAAACAAAAGTGGATGAGCAAGCCTTACATCTGGCAGCAGAAGGAAGAGGCAAGAGGCCTCCAAATAGTTTATACCCCTTTGTCTAAAGCGAGAGGTATCCTAACTGTTTATTCCCTGTAAAAGTCCCTTTGTCCTTCCTGTTCTTGATGTCTTGGGTTTTTTGTGGGTGTGTTTGTTTGTTTGTTCTGGTTTGGGGTTTTTTTGCTGTTTAAGTATTACTGAAGTAAATTTTCCTCTTGGATTCCCACATGGTTATGTGAGATTCCTGCAGAACTCCCACAGAAGTGGGGTTTGTTCAGAGGACACGGTGATTCCTGTCCTGCTGCAGAGAAGAGACTGGGAGAGTGCACTGCAGCACTCTGCACATGAGCTGTGCAGCAGGAACCCTTGCACGGTAGACACAGGTTTGAGCTGACAGTTATGTACGTCAGATGCTGCAGGAGATGTGTAGGCTGCCTGTGGGAATCACTCCTCCAGTGCCTTCTGGTCTTTCTTGACCTTCACTGTTCTTAAAGACAGTCTCTTAACAACTGCTTCTATGGGCTGGGGAACTTCTATGGGATGAGAAAAATTGTTCATTTTTTTTTTTAGAACGAATGTCTCTGCAAAGCTTTCTGTGGATCATCATTGCCTGTCCAATGCCAATTAATTATTAATTTGTCTAGAACTGTAGGTATGTGTGAATAACATATTTAAGCACTGAAATTTGGATGGGCTCTAATTTTAAGCTGGTATGCACAGACCCCTGCCTGGCAGCCCCCCAAAATCTTCACCCTCACTGCTCCCTCAGGGTCAGGGAGCAGGTCACTGCCTGCACCCTGGCTGCAAACACAACTCAGGCTCTTATGAAGGTTTGAGGAGTTTTTCCATTCAACTCCTTTTTGAACACCTAACCCAAGATGAAATATTCAGACTGAGTTGGTCCCTTCAATGAGGACATCAGAGAAGGTGAGGATGACTTTCTGGGGAGGTGCTGCTGAAACCAGGGATGGGAAATATGGGAACATGTTTACCAGAAGGAGCCAGGAGACAGCTGGAGGAACAAAGAGCAGACAGGGAGGAGGAGGGAAAACAAGGGAAGTTTTAGACAGCCAAATTTCTGCCCTTTGCTTACCTGAATGGCTTCTCTGGATGATTATTTTAACCAGCACTTTCAGGTAACAACTGCCAAGTACAGATCTTTTTTCTTACGTCCTTAATTGAATCGAAAATTAACAATAGACTAACTCTGGCACTTGACTGGACTTTTTTTGCCAGTGTTCAAAAAAGGAAACAGCGGCTTAAGAACAAATGGGTCTCTCAGCTCTTTGATATTTCTCAGAGTCATGTCACCAGATGGGAGAAGTGATGGCACTCTATGGTGTAAAATGTTGAGAAAGCCTTAAAGAATCACAGGCTTGATATGGATCCAATTATGCTCAGGACTAGGATGTGTTATTCTAGCATACCACAGCAAACTGTAAGCTTGTTTGAGAATGAAGTACCAATGGAAAAAAAAAAATCACATCCTAGTGATACTGAGGCAAGCCAGGGAAAGAGAGTGTGCCTGGGAACAGCATGTTACAGGGACTTCATGTCTGCAAGGGAGCTGTGCTAATGACTTCCCAGTGGGTGGAACTGGAGAGGAAGTCTTATCTCCAGACTCCTCAGAGATAGGCAGTTGGAAAACACTGGCTCCAAAGCTAATTTTTCTGCCTGACTAATAGAAGTGCAGAAGTCAAAGATATGGTATGTGTTATGTGTCAAAGCTAAAACAGTTTTCACCAAGTCTAAATCATAACTGCATTGTCAGGCAGAAAACCTTATGGGAGATGCAAAGATCATGACAAAAATAATAGGAAGAGAAATAAAAGGTGGAATCCAAGGAGCCACCCAACCATCTGAAACCCTACTATATTTAATTTGCTTCTGAGAGAAGTGTTCTGTAATGGCAGGCAGACAAGGATGCATCATCGGTTGAAGTAAATCAGCATTGCTCTTCTGAAGCCAGCAAAGCCATATTGATTTACATTACTTGATGGTCTCTGCTTGAAAATTCATCATTGTAACACATACTATAAAACTCTAGGTTTGTCACCAGAGAAGAGCCTTTAGGGATGTCAGAAGGGAATCATCCTTCCTGCTTGAACAAAAGGATTACTCAAATGGGAAACAGTCTTGCACCAGTCTTCCTCCAGGATATGATGCCACAGCACTATGAGGTATGGCAGGATGGGCAGTAATCCTGGAAAGCAGTTGAGTAGCCAAAAATCAGGAATGCCTGGCAGCTGAAAATATTAAACAGGAAGGAATGGCAAAAAGAAAAGAGGCTTGTAGACAGGACAAGTGTGTGAGTGGCTGTACGCTTACGGCCAAGGAAATGCACGGGTGGATGTCTACCACAGGAATAGAAAAGGGCAGTCTCCATGGAGTCTGTATGAGGAGCATGGTAAGGCCCCAGACTCTCCTGGAAGAGGAAAGTTGATTGGAGATGTAGGCTTTGTAGGAATGGAGAACTGAATTTAATCCATGACTTGTTTTTGAAGGTAGCGCACCGCTGTGCACAGGTTTGGGAATGCTGCATGCTTGGCCCCAGCAGGGGCTTGCCACACTCAAGAGACCCACAAATTATCAGCTATCAAGTAAACAAGTCCTGATATACACCCTGTTTCTATTAATAGTGCCTTTCTTTTTGCAAACAGGGTTCAATTCTTTCTTTATCTCATTGTATGAGTGGGGACTGTTGGTGGATGTCATCTTTCTACATTTATTATATGCCACAGGAGCTTGCTTTGTACTGTAGTACAATCAGACACAATGGAGGGGGTGCAGAAGCTAAGCAAACAAAATCATACAGGAATTCACAGAGCTTGTCTTTGCCTGTGTTTAACACATATTAGAACCAGCAAGCTCATAATCAACATTATTTGTTATTCAAAAGATCTCCCAAGCCACTTCCATCAGCTATACAACACTGGGGGAGGAGAATCTGCTCTTGTTTTCCAAGACATAAAGCAGATGGCTCATGTTTTATGAATGGAGAAGACACCACGTGTACCTTTACATGTACAAGCGTATCAACACATGGTCACATGCCCAAGCTTAAGTGTTGCATGTCTTAGTCCAAAGTACTGTTGTATCTCATGCTCTTTAGTAAGAAATTTGCTTTGGTTGCTCATCTCAAAGTTTGGCAAGCTGGTTTTTCCATCTCTTTTCTCTTGGTATTGTGGCACTAGCAATCTCACTGTTTACCTGGAAGTCTGCCTTCTGAAATATATCTGTTTATCCCCTGTCCAAACTGTCCCCCTGATGTTTCATGCGCCTATAGGATTTAATTTCTCTATTTAAAAGCAGAGAAGAGTTATAGCCTGTGATTTGAGAAGGAGACTCTACAGCAATCTTGACTTTTGATACAGATGACCTTTATTTTCCTACCTGTAAAATTCAGATTCAAAATTTTCTTCTGTTTTGCTGCAAGGCCTGGTTTCCCAAGTTCGATTAAGTCCTTGTAATGGGAGATAATTGTGATGTGCACAGAGAGGTAAATTAGCCTGGGCAGAAATATACTTTAATGGGGCCAGACTGATTGAAGTAGCTGAGGTTGCACAAGTATTTTGAGACAGTGCTGGGCTTTGCAGACAGACCATTTGGACTGCAGGATTTCCCCTGGAAGTGTGGAGCACCAGGAGGTTATCTGCCTAGCTGGCTGACTACCAGTCTTAACTGAACACACACTTCAGTTTAATTGTCTTTAGTGCGACAGCCACCTCACTAAATGCAGAAACACAATGATATTACAAGTTATGCACCCCCAAAGGTTGAATTCCCATGGGTCATTAATTATACAAACATGGAGGGTTCTTCTGTACACTTCTTTAAACAATGCTGTTACAATATGGATTGTATGTTGAAGATGGAAAATGAATCTGGAATCCTTGGAGAGCTTCAGGATGACTCAGCCAGTGTAAAGGATTTGTCACGTTGTCCTGAGGATATGATAGTAATTTATACTGATATGGGCATGATGACAGGGAGCCACATCCTGCAGACCCTACCGAGACAATCTTTCCCACATCCCTACTGGCCACATCCCGCCAGAGGACATCTGCAAGAGAGATAATGATAGTCCTAGCATCTGAATCAGTAGCAAGTTGGCACATCCCCAAAACAAATCCATAGATGCTTCACTTACACACGTTTGTATCAAATTGCTTCTGTGGGTGGAAGAGGATGGCGGCTTGGACTGCGATCCAAAAGATGTGGCTGTTACTGGCTGCAGGAGCTGTCCTGGACGCCAGTTTCCCTGGGCTGACAGGGTAACCATTGGAAGAAGGCATCTCCTGCTCCTGAGGCCCTTCCTGAGGGACATCCCATGTGGGGCATGGCACACCCAGCACTAGGCTGGAATTGTCTGTTTGAGTGCTGTGGTCAGCCCTTTCAAAGGCTCAGCCTGGCAGCCTGCTCACATTTTGTCCCTGATTTCCTGTGTTTCAGCATCCTTGCCCTTCCACAGAAATATACAAAACACTGGGGAGCTTTTCTCCCCACCAGCTGACTTTTCAATTTTGCTCTCTTTGTCAGGGCTTCTCCCTGGAGCTCCCTGGCAAGACTGCGGAAAACTCCCACGCAATTTGTTTAACTGGCTTCCCACCCGCTGGTCTCAGAGGCACGTGCTGGGCAGTCACTCATGCAGCAGCGTGTCCCTGGCCTCAGGTGCCACGCTGAGGGGCTTCACAGTCAGTCCTGAGGGTTCACAGCATGTCTGGTAACCCCTCTCTGCCAATGGGCTGCTCATAACCTCACACTGCATACACGCATATGTACATATATGCACACATACACATACACATATTTATATATATATATATATATATACACACACATTTGTTTGTGCATATGTTTGTATATTTATACAGTCAGGGTATGCAGAACTCACGGAGTGATTCCAAAATACAGTGAGAACACTTTTTACCCCAAAATTGCTTTCTTGTCTTAACACTTTGCAGTTTAATTTAGGGTGAAAATTCATCCTGAATGACTCCGATATGACAGCAGGATGCACTCATCTGTTCACTTTTGAATATGAAAATCCTCAAGGGACATCAATCAAGCTTTCCTAGTGACTTCCCACATCCACCCATCTTCCATATTTTTGTACATGCTCACAATGCAGTGAGTTTGGAAACAGAAAAGTTGCAAACCCAGAGCTGTGCAATGGTTTATCAAATAACAGCATGTCTCTGGTTGTAATTAACAACTGAAGAATTTACACAAACTTGAAGCCAATGTACATGGATGTGTGTGTGGCAGTTTTAAACCCTGTGTCTATAGAAAAAATCGAGCATTGCCAGAAGGAAAGAAAAAGGAAGCCACATGAGGTTCCAGAGTCTTCATTGTGCAGTATGGGTGGAGAAAAAACTAGGATTTGATCCAGGTTTGGTGAAGGTGCTGATGTTCGTTATCTAGAAAAGTGACATATTATCTCTTTTTCTGTGTTTTTAATTCTAACAGAAGTTCTTTCCTGTACAATTGCCTGAGTCTTGCTCTGTGAGTGAGTTCTCTGCCCTCCCTACTTATCAGCTGGCTTCAAGGAGAGCCTGATTTCCTGTCTTTCTGTAATTTAGCTCCCTCTGTGAGGCTTGAGTATCCCTGTCAAGAGCCAACCTCCCCCACTAGCATAACTCTCGGGGTCACCAAAACACATAAGCTTTCCCACCATCTCTCGATGCTCTCCCCTGGGAAGTATCGTCCTACATATTTATGTGTGTATGGTATAGACATATAAAACTTGGGAACTCTGGGAAAGCAACAGCCTCCATGACCTTACAGGCACAGGGCATGTGGTGTAAGTGGGAACTTCCCTGAAAGGTCACCGCAAGGTTTGTCCCATGTGTATCACACGCCATGATTATATACATTAAGGTGTTTGGAGTTTTAAATACACTCCAGATGCTTGTTCCTGCCCTTTCCTCCCACTCAGCTTGACTTTCCCCCAGCTGATTGATTCTCATATTTTATATTCAGGGGTTCAGTATTTTGCTTGCTTGCCAGATTAGCCGCTTTCGGCACACCGAAAGCTGCCCAGTAAGCCTGGGGAAATGCAGTATCATATGATGAGAAGCTGCAGTGTATAAGAATGGGATGAGCAATCAGAGTGTGAGTGTTCAGCTGCACTCAGCACCAGACAAACTGGGTTTTGTGAAGTCAGCAGGAGATTTCCCAACAATTCTAAAAGTACAGAATCAGGCCAGTGTTGGGAAGCGCTGACAAATGCAGTCTATCAAACAACTGGGAATTATTCCTTCTTCAATGATCCTGACTTCTTTTCATATTTTTCTTTTTGTGTGTTTCCTAAAACATGAAAATTGCAGGCTGGCTTTTGTCCCAGGTCACCTGCTGCATGTACCTTATAATTCTCCATTTCTTCGACTGTTTAGTGATAGGCAAACACTACAAACATCCAGAAATGTCCCCACCATTTTTTACTGTCTGCCTTTGTACTGCAACTCACACCTTCCCTTCTCCTCAGAGGAGGAAGCAGCATGGTCTTGTTCTATTAGAGGAGAACTCACAAATATTGCTCTCTGGGCACCAATTCTATGTAGCGTGTAAATATTAAAGGAAGATGCAAACACACCTGGGATATGACCCAAAGAGGAGCAGCAGTCAAGAACAGCCTTGGATGCAGGACAAACAGAGTTACAGAGTTTTGGTTCCCTTCCCTGGCAGCTTAACATGTACATATATGGCAGTGCCGGTGAGATCCCAAACAAGTTTGGGTATCTCTCAACCCCCTTTAGCCCTGGAAGCTAAAACCTCTGGAAAGTTTTTGGGATATGCTTTACACATGCAGGAATTGGGGAAAAAGGAATACATCAAAATACTCATGAGGGTACGCAGGGCAATGCTGATATGAGGAAGGAGGAGGGCTGACAGGCAGCTCCCTTTTCAGGGTGATTGCACAAAACCTCCACAGCCTCCACTTTTGTTTGATTCATTGAAACAGTTCTTCCTATATCTAGTTATTTACACATTAAGAGGAATAATATTACTCATATCGGTGATGTTCATGATTACCCAACTGATATACTAAGAGTATTTCTTCTGATGCTTTAAAGTAAGAACCATATATATATTCTCAGCCTTAAACTGAGACTGTAGACAACACATATGCAGAAAGCATCATCTGTCGTGGATGAGAGAACATGAGACAGCTGGATTTGCCTGCCTTGTCCTGCCTTGCCATGCCTGTCCTTGCCTTTCATCAGTCAGCAGAGAGCAGTCCTGTAAGCTCTGTGGCAACATCAGCTGCTGAAATTTGTTCTCCGCAGCTCTGTAAGGGGGAGGTCTGTTTATTGCTGTACTGGGTCACCGGTGATAACAAAACTCCAGATCCTTTGATAACAAAACTCGAGATCCTTTGATAACAAAACTCAAGATCCTCAGGACCTCTTGGCTGGTACTCCATGTCAGCTCACCCCATCTGAGCTACACGGGTCACTCGTTCTGCTCCTCAGTAGAGAGCAGTCACATCCATTTGTCCATATATCCCCTGGAATTCACATTTTAGTGAACTACATGCACTAATGTTGTTCCTACTTGGTTTTGTGAAGTCTACTTCTTTTTTTCTTTTTCTAGTGTGAAAGAACAGACTTGATTGCTTATGAACCAGAAGAAGCAGCACAACAGCACTGAACATAGGCAATTTACTGGTGCAATAGACCAAAGTAAACACAACCTGCAGTGCATAGGTCAAAGGGAATTCCAAAATCATCATAGGTCACATGCTTTTCCTTGCCACTTTATTGTTGCAGTTTATTGCCATTTTATTTGTTGCTCTTATTGAAGCAATATTATTTTTCTACTCTCTCTGACTCGATTCTTTCCTACTGTGCAGACAGTATGTGCCCCAGCTCTGTCTTCTTTAGACAGAGAAAAACATGGTGCTAACTACTCCACTTATATTATTTTTGTGTATATTCTTAATATATTTTATATTCTTAATATATTCTTCAGACATAACATTCCCAACAGCCTTTCGCTCTTTCAGCTCACATTCATTTTTCTTGAACTTGTATCTCCTACTGTACACAGTAGTACAGATGATATCTCATTGCTGCCTAATACAGCAGTATTAATACTTCTCCATTTCTGCTAAACAAACAAATGCTAAAGGATTGCATTTGCACTTTTCACAGCCTCATCAGACTGGTAGCCTATCATAATCAAGATGATAACTAATGCTCTTCTTCCTTTGTCCTTTTGCATAGTCTTATATATAAGCCCTGGTTTATAGCAGAAAATCTTGTTATTTGTCTGGTTGTACATTATTCCTGCCTTTCAAGCTTTTGCTTGTAATTTTATTTCTATTATGGGAGCCTGCAAAATCATTAATTTTTTCACTCATGATGTTTAAACCCTGGTAGCTAAATGTCTTTAGCACATTTAAATAGCACACTCTCACTTTGCATCAAATTCATTTGCGCAAACATTAAATAAGATCAGCCCCAAGATGAAGCCTTGAAAAACTCTGGTCATAGCCTCCCTCCAGGCAACAGCTCTCTTTTCACTAGCCTGGACTTCCGTTTATCTGCTCTCTTCTCCCTTACATTTCCTGTCCTAATGCTAATTTGTACTAATGGTTTCCAATGCAACAAAGTACCATAAGCTTTATAGAATCAATACATGTATCTCCTTTGTCTGAAAAAATCAATCCTATCAAAAAGAAGTACCACGCAAAATATACCTTTAATAAACCTGCGGGGTTTTTAATTGTATTTTTCATTCTTCTCCAAATTTTTGAATTTTCTTACTTTTAAGGTCTATTCTAAAGCCCGTATTTGCCAGAGATAACAACAGTTATCCGCCAGAGTTACTGAGACCAGAATGAGGATCCACCATGTCACAGACTACATTCCCACTTGCTTAGAAAATACGTCACGAAAGGCCCCCCTTGCTACTCTCTATTCTAACAACACCATCTCTGAGATATGAAAAAGTACTGAAGATCCTTGCTACTGGCCCTGCAGTTGCACATCCATATTCTTTCTGGACGATGGTCTCTAGCCCAGGTGCTCTGTCCTTTTTGACCTGAGCACTGAATTTTTCTTTCCTTGCCCTTGTTGCGACATTCACTTTAATTGATGGTGCTGCCTCTACCTCCTCGTTTTTTATCGACCTTCCTATTGAAGGTGCGTTAAGAACGGTCACTGAGTTTGTGCACTGTATCCACAGTGTTGCCATCCCCTCCAGCTGGACAGATATCACCAGAACCCCCCAAGTCAATCCCCTTTGTGGGACGGGTTCCTGGCCCTCCACACCACTTTCCTGGAGAGGTCACTAACTCTTGAGGGTGTTTTTCCATACTTTGGATACCTTTATAATCTTGCACTGAGTCCGATGTGTTTGTTGCTCTGATAGAAGTACCCCAGCCCACAGATAAAGAGCTGTATTTCTCCACAGAGTCAGTCAGATTGCCCTAGGCACGATCCTTAATGTGCCTCTTCTCAGACAAGCCGTGTGCTTATCCCCATGTTTATACCTCTGTTCAGAAGCTCCCATACCTCTTTTCACTGTGAGACAAACTGAGCAGCAAAGCCCTGCCATCCTGATTCCAGGTGGGCATGGGCATCTTTGAACACCTCGGTTTAAGTGGCACAGTGTTAGTGCCTGCACCCCACCGAGAGCAATGGAGATCTGACAATACAGACAATGGAGTGTCTTCAGATCCTTTTAACAGTAGTGCTTAGGGCTCAACTGAGGTGCCTTGACACAGGTCTCTGGTGACATTTGAGATGCCCAAAGTGTCTCACATGGTCTCCAGCTACCAGTCCAGCAGTAAACAATACTGAGCTGTGACAGACGCTGTGCAGTTCAAAGGAAAAGAATCAGGAGAAAAGAGGAAACAGGGAGTAAGTATCCAAATATTAGAATTTGCGAAGTAGTTTTACACTAACAAGTAAAACAAACTTTTACCTTTGTTCTTCAGATTATGTGGGTGGCTTTTTGTAAGCTCTAACGTGACTATTCCTGTTGGTTAACAGATCCCTCAGGATCTTTCAGGATGTTGCAAGGAATAGGGATGGTTTGTGAAGCTTCCACACTGTTGTGCTGCGGTAGATTTATGTGCTCCCTTACTGAGAAGTGACTGTCCAGACTCCTGTGCATTTTACCACTGGAATGCTCAGAGTCACACATACTTTATCTCCCACCCACACAGCACGAGGGAATGACAAAATAGAAGTCCTGAAATGTACCTAACTGTGCTTCTTTGTCTTCCACATTTTAAAATTAATTTCTTTTTTTTTGTTGTTGCCTTTGTTTTTGTAATTTGTTTTCGTCTTGGATTTCTGCACAGGTCTGTGCATTGCTCCTTTTGGCCACATCAGGACAATATCAAGGTTTGTGGAAGTAAAATTATATACTACAGACTAAAATGCTGTCAAATTTTGACAAATACGTATTCTGGTCCAAAGAGTGAGGATCTGCTCTACCAGAACTCTTGTGTTAAGCTGTGATAGCACATCCTACTCCCTTCACAAGGAAAGCAGGGTCTCTCTCAGCCTGCTGGCAGGGGTGTTGATGTGTATTTGCATTGGCCATTCTCTTTTGGGGCTGGAGGCAGAAGAGCCAGTCAGGAGGGGTTTTGTGACTACAGAAGAAATAGTGGGATGTGGAGAAAATAGTAAAGTCTATAGACCTATCATGCCATACAGAGTGTTTTTGGGGTTTTTTTGGCTTTAGAGCAGGCCTTGAGCTGGCCAGAGGCCAGACCACAGTGATTTCTCCGTACCTGAAGCTGATCTGTTCTGGATCACAGCCATAAATGCAGAGGATTCGGTAACTGAAAATGCAAGGGCTTCTTCTCTCTACCAACTGTGAAGACAGCTAAGTGCTAACTCTGCCCTGGCAGCACTTAATATGTTGATTAAGGATTATTTTGGCATGAAGACAGATCTGAGGAAATACAGTAGGCCTATCTAGTTGCAAAACAGGGACAGTACTACAGTGTTCTTGCATTTTAACCAGAAAATGGCAAGATTTCCTTTCAGATGACATGCACATTTTCACTTTACACATAAATATGTGTTAAAGTTACTGATGAAGAAAACCAGAAAAGAATATCAAGGTAACCTTTTGCAGGTAGATGTCATACTTTTTACCATTGTATACTTAATAAGTAATAGTTAGTAAGTATTCATTCTACCCGGCAGCTTTGCCTTACCCATATCCTCAGACAATTGCTGCTACCAGAACATCTCTAATATAGTAATACATCTGTTTACATAGTTTTTTAGGATTTCTTTTCTGCTTATTTTCTAGATGGGGAAAAAAAGGTTTTTCTCCAGCTTTGGTTTGGAGGAAATTTGCAACCAAGGTCCCATACAACAATTCTGATTTCTTTTTTTTTTTGTGTGTGTGTGCAACTAAAACTGACTAAATCTTCTTAAAAGCATTTTGGTATCTTTTCAAGTTGGAAACCATTCTATTTCTGATTAATTCATGCTGCCACACGAGTCCTAGAGCTACACAGACAAGCTGAATGCACCACACTGCAGTATCTGTGTTGTAAACCTAAGGGTATTCATGGGCTTTTCAAGTGAATGCACATTCATACGTGAAGTAGGCAACACACAGTGAATGAGCTACATTATGTGAATGTGCTCAACAGCTGAAAAATGAACTGTCATGGATTTCAGCTTCATGGAGTGAGCAGCTGAATTTGTTGGTGACACTGAAAGATTGTTCTTCTGTATGACTCAGATTGATTCACTGGTCTGACAATTCCCCCTTCTTTGTGAATCCTTTCCACCTGTAGATGCACAACACTAACAAAGCTCTAATTCTGGCAGTTAGCAAAATCCCAACTCTTAGCGTGCTGAAATAAGTGCAGCAATTTTTCTGATGTTGATGGTGGTAGCAGCACTCGTTATATGTTGAAGAATAGCTTCAGACTGATGCACTTTTTGAAAGCTCAGTTTCAAGATTTTATGTCAGAAAAAAAAATATCCATGCTGAGTTCAAAAGGCTCTCAAGAAAATTATAGAAAATATACAATTCCTAGGCCGTAACACTGCAAACTTGAAGCCAAATAGAATGGCAACTGTCTTCCCTCTTAGGCCACTTTGTATTAAATTCTTTGCAGGATAAATAACATCAAGCCACTAAATAAATAGTATGGATTTCTCAGGAAATCTAAGGTGACATTCCAATGTCAAACCACAGGAAATCCCTACAGACTTTAACCGTAGATTTTCCAATCAATATAACCCCAAATAAATACGAAAACCAAAACCACAAATGGCATTCTTCTTGCTGCTTGAGATATACACTGAGCTGTCAGAATATTAAAGCTGTCTTTACCCAGGTTGTTTATAAAGAGAATAGTGGCTGTAACAGAGCTAGAAATAAGGCAAAAAAGAGTCTACATGGAGTTTGCTTCTGGCTAACCAGTTTCTGACATGAACCCCAGTTTAACTGTAAATCAGGGTTTCACCAGAGAAAGGGAAACAAATCTTTCCATGTGCAAGAAAACTCTCCCAAGTTTTTATTGCAGTAGAAATGCCAACACCTAATTTTTAGCAATAATTTTATGAAAATGCCTCTGAGAAACCACAAATCTTCAAACACTCCTGCACACCACAGAAATATGCTAGAGCTTCTTGAACGCACCTAGAAGTGAACTACAGGGCCAAAATACAAATTCAGAGAAGATGCTGAAGTGTTTTGCTGGTTGTATGATGATAAATGATATGTTTGAGGTTCTTGTTTGGGACTGTAGTTCAAACACAGGAAAAAACAGAGACGCGCTTGATTCAGGGTGCAGCAGTCACCTCAGGTAACTGCAGCCTAGCCTGGAAGCCAAGCCATTGAATTCCACTCTGTGTGATCAGTGACGCAGCCCAAGACCCAAAATGTCAAATGCAATAACACATGATTCAGAAAGCTTCAGGAAGGGCCCAGACAAAAAGAGCGGAGAAGATGGAAGAGGCCATGCAAGGACAAAAGAGGAGGCAAGGGAGGTTTTTTCTGACTGTGCCTATTCAGGCAAATCTAATTTTAAGGGCTGTGAGTTTCTTGAAGTACTATGGATTTTTTTTTTTTTAACATCGTTTTCCTTTAAGCACACAAAGTCGTAGAGAAAGAGCACTGGCTAAATCAAATGCAAAGAATGAATTGCGCTCTGGATGGCTGTTTAGATACATCATCAAAGGAGATTTGATTGCAGCAGTGGTGGCAATGTACGTACCTAAGGAGTCCCTTCCTTCAGGATATGTGGTTTTGGAGGTACCAGCATTTAAAGTGCCTCTGCCAGCTGGCCAGCACACCATCCCAGATGAGCTGGACACATCTAAAGGGGCACTTCCACCTGGGAATAGCTTTCTGTGTGCAAAACTTACTCCCATTCCCTGGGCTGTGCACTTGCATCATGGGCTGAGAGACATATCTGTGAAATGCCTGTTCTCCACTTCCAGAATGGACCCCAAGGCAAATACTTCATTTCTCTCTTCAAACTGCTAACTTTTAGTTTAAAACAGTCATTTTCAGGAGTACAAAGACATGGAAATCATTGTGTCAGCTTTTAAAGCTGTCTGAAAGACAAGGTTTGCTGCCATTTTTCTCTTTCCTCCCCTAAGTGCAAGTCACTAAATGGAACACTTTTATTTGGCAGACGTGTATCTGTACTGTATTGAAAGAGACTTTGAACTAAAATTAGCAGGAGTAAAAGCAAGGGCAGCCCAGTAGTGTCATTTCCTTAATATAAATTGAGTCTTTTCATATCTAAATATCTGTGACCATGGCACTTTGCAATGTCATAAAGGAAAGACAAAGATCTCCACACGCTTTAGAAGTTTGCTCTCCCAAAAATCTCAACAGTTCCTACTCATTGTGGGACAGTGGGTAATGAAGATGGTAAGGGAGGGTAAGGTATGAAGGATTAGGGTTGAAAGCGTAATAAAAGACATCATTTACACAAATTTAAACATTAGTTTTGTGATTCTTAAAAGCAGACTGCAGACCTCTGAAAGGTGGACACACACAGAGGCAGAGTGAAAAGGTTTTGGAAAACTGAGAGGCTCCTGGTAGCAGTTCTGCCCTAAGTAAGGAGAGTAGGTGGGAAGGCATGAGCCCAGGAGATGTTCAGCCTTCTGCTCTCCATCTATCTGAGACAGAACATGAGAGTAACCTCACTCAGTAGGACCCTTGCTAAGCTCCTGCTTAAATGCTCTGTTACACTGCTCCTGGGCACCAGGCCATCTCTTTCCCACTGTAGCTCACTGAAGTCAAAGCTGTTAAAAACTAAGATGAAAAGGACTGCTGAGTCCTGGGACAGCATGGAGTGACAGCAGACCTGGTAGGCGAAGCTCATGGTTGCAAGGGCAGGCACAGCTCAGGGACTTGGTCAGAGCAGCAGCGTGCTGCCTCGTGAGGGATGCCAACGAACAGCATGAAAAAAAGGACATCATCAGGTGTCCAGGAACATGGTGAAACTCACAGGAAGATGAAAACGAGAACTGACTTCCTTGTACAGAGAATTGTTCAGAAGCCTTTCTTGAAATTTAAATAGGAAAGTCTTCTTGTCCTTTTTTTTTTTTTTCAGTGTTAAATGAGAAGGAAAGAAGTGCACAGCAAACAAAGAGAAAGGGGAGAACACTCACTCTTATTCAAACAGAAAACGAAGAGCAAGAATGACAAGACCATGAAGAAGCAAAACCCCCAGCAGTCTAAGCCAAAGATATAATTTTGACTCTGCCCTGAGCTAAGAGTTTCATAGGATGAATCTTTGTGAAATCAAGCCTCAATCACTGGAGTAGAAGGGAACAAGACATCTTAAATCTGACCATGCCACTGGGCTACTCAGCATGTCGGAGGAGCTGCTGCAGCTCCTCTGAGCCTCTGCTCCTTCACTCTGCTTCTCCTGCCCTTTTGGCCTGAAAAGTTTCGAGGCGGGGCCCCCCGGGCTTTGTTTAATCAGGATGTGGGGCCTGACAGGCACCTGCATTTCTGTCTCACATCCTCCTTCCCTCTGGGTGCTGCTGCGCTAATGTGAGACGAGTTGGGCATGGGCATAGAAGCAAACCTGCAAAAATTGTGAGAAAAAAATAGGGTAGCCCAACTTGTTTAAATGCCAGGAGTCTTTAGGTACATTATATATTCACCTTGTTGTTGGGTTTATGGGCAGGAGCCAGTTTTGCTCTAATGAAAATAAAGGGAAATGTTGAAGTTCAGAGGCTATGCAAATGGAGATTAATAGACAATTTCAAAAGGGTGATTTAACATTTTTACTGCTTTAAAACTATAATGCTTTTTGATTTTGAACATTTTCAGGATTATTAACTTTTCTCAGATTTAATACAAGAAATTTATACATATGAAATGGAAAGACAAGCATGCGAAAATTATTGCAGGAAGTGAATTGCAAAGTGAAGACTGTATATGGATGCTGAAAGACTCCATATATTTAAAGACAATAATTTTGGGGATAATGATGACTGAGTCATCCTCACATACTGCATGTCTTTATGTGTCAAAATAAGAGTAATAAATGTAGTCATAAGGCAGATCTGTGTGACTGAGTAACGAAGAGGCTGAAAAAGCCCTAATGGCTGGAATAATGATGGCTGGGAGGGTTGCTTGCTATGATAATATGTGGTTTGCCTAATGAGGAACGGGCGCAAAAGAAGATTCAAGACATTGCACCGTATATTATAAACCAAAAGACTGAGGGAAGATGGCCAAAATCGGCATGCAGGCAGACTTCAAACAGCTTGTGGTACATGCTCAGTGCGTCACAGAGAGGCACTATAGAGCTAGCAGGGCGACAGGGTATCCTTCTTCCCAGAGAGGTTGCATCTGCGGCTTCTGCAGAGCATGGCCAGCACACTCGATCTGTGGCGTGGGGAAGGGAAATGGGCCCTGGCGCACCACGCTTGAGATGATGATGATGATGATTGTCACAAGCTGCTGGTGGGACAAAAGCAAGTTGTCTTGTTCATGGAAAAGTGAGAAGTGACACTGGAGGTCAGCTGCTGGTGCCTCTGCACTGGGAGAGGGTTTGATGCAAACAACGATTTTCCAGTTCCAAAATGCAAATGGATTTGGAAAGTCAGTACCTCATTTGCAGGTATTTCAGTGAGAGTTTTGCTGTTAACTTCAGGAGATTAAACATTTCTTCTACAGATGTCTATGAACAAAAATGGTACAACACTGAGCAATGGCTTAGCTTGAATAACCTAACAGGCCAATTGTGAAATAAATTATCTGCCGTAAACTCTTCAGTTAACAGAAGCAATGAACCATGCTGTAACTTCATTGGTAATTTTCCCTATGTACATAAATAATTTCTCTTTATATTTCAGTGAAGTCTTTATTTTGGACCCATGATAAGAGTGTCATGGTGATTTAATGATTTTTCTCTGTTGAATATATTAATAACTGATATATTATAGATATATTAACTGAAAGTACTGTAATTTAATCAACATGAAATGCAGAAGAATTTCTCAGTAATAGATTAGCACTATCTATTAGTTATCGCTTACTGTCAAAACTAACTAATGAAGAATATTAACGTTTGGGAAAAACACATTGTGTCCACAATGAATATACCCAAGTTTTGCACGCTGTGCAAGTCAAATATGACATTAGAGATCATTTTCAGCATTGCTGGACCATTCAAAGGGTCAAATCATGGAGCAGGTCACTATCTGCGTCAAGTTCCCCTCATTTCTCAAGCAGGGACTAGGTTCACAGCTGAGAACTGTGGCAGAGAGCTGTGATGGGGCATCTGCCTCGTTCTATCCCCCATCCGTTGTCTGTCTGAGCTATGAATGGATAATCATCCATGAGAGCCTGGGTTTGTGTGTGCTTACACCGAACACCCTTTGGCTGCTGTGTTTACCTCAGTGGGGCTGTTAATGGAACTGAGGGTTTGCTGAGCCTCGCTGAAAGCTGCTGTTATGCAAATATCAACACACTCGGGGCATACATTAAAGCAGCCCTCAAACTGCAGCTTTTTGGCTCGACACAGGAAATAAATCGAGACCAAAACAGGAGGGAATAGTACTGGTCAATTTGCAAGATGAAGATTAATAAAAAGAACTTACTGCGTGATTTACACGGAAATTTTATGGTTAACTCACTGTAAGTTTTTTTAAAAGACCTCTTTTTAACTTTCTGTACCAGAACTATGATTCATTCACACACAAAGGGTATATGAGAGGCACAATTTCTTAGTTCATTCAGGCTTTCCTGTTCAAAGGCGAGAGGCTTTTGTGAGATCTGCTGTTGTTCAGAGAGGGAATTAGTTTTATTAGCAGTGTGTCATTCACAGCGTGCCTTACATATACAAGCTTCCTCATGTCTTTTTTTTTTTTTCAGTTTGTTAGTACTGGCATGGTTTGGGATTCTCAGTATGAATAAAACCCATTTTATGCTTCCCATATTCTCACCCTGGGATGGTATTTCCTTCTGACCAAGGACACAGGACCCTTAAAAAAGAAAGGGAGTACAAAAAACCCCCCAACAATGCTGTGCTTCCAGGATGTCGATGTTACCAACTGATTTAACCACAAAAATCTTCCTGCCTCCTTCTTTCCTGTACCTTTATGTGTTGTTTGTTGCACTGAACTAGCTCAGGAGCTTTTCCAAGACCTTTTGTTCTTTTTGCTAAAAGCCGCGTGGATGGTGCTAGAATTAATTCCCGCATTTGGGAGAACACCGAGTCAGTTCGCTACAAAGTGAGCCTTTATTATTCGCAAATCCTGGTAGGATCACATGAAGCATGGGATGTCTCCCTGGTCCCTGGCAGTCAGACACGAGCAGAGCAGCCAGCCTGCCCTGCTCCAGCTCCCAGGCAGCTGGAGTGGGAGCACAAGAGGCCTGTGTCCCCTCGCTAGGGATGCTGCCCTCATGTAATTGGTGCCCAAAATAGGCTGTAAGCACAATCTGGGTGTCTCAGTTCAAGTAAACAAGCAAGCTAGCCCTTCTTGCACCAGGGCAAGATTATATCAGGTCTCACATATAGGTGTCATAGAGCTCCGTACTGCATCAAGTGCGTATCAAGCATGTGTAACAATTTGGGGTTTATTGTCATAAATTAGAAGTCCAGGGGGAACTGCTGATGACCATCTCTCTAACTGTCTGCATATGGCAGATGATAAGCTTTCTTCAAATTAATTGGAGTAAGAGCATCTGTTCTAGACAATATACAATTAATTTTAAAACTTCCAGTACTGTAGAAACCAACAAGCTAAGCAGACTCAGAGAACTCACATACTTCATGATTTGTGCCATGTTTCCCATCTGAAGTTTTCTGTTTTCAACACCAGGGCACTGCCTGCTGTTGCACTATTCTTTGCAGAATAAAGAACCTTAAAACTTCAGTTCCTTACATTAGTAGTTGTAGACTGTGATCATATTTCTTCCTTCTGCTTAAGTAAAACTGATGGAGTTCCTGGATTATTTAATTATTTAGCATATTTTTCCCATCATGTTCCTAGTCTTTTGGCTTTTTTCCCTGAACACTCCTCATATTCTCAGTGTCCTGTTTGACTGAGGTACAGGTAATGGATAGTCCACTGTGGCAATAATAATTTTTGATGCAGGGATGATGGATGCATCCTCCTCCTCCTCCTTTTTCTGCTCCTCCTCCTGGAGTCTGTCCTGGTTCTACAGCCTCTGATCAAGGTTTGTTCAGACCTGCTGGTGCAGCATGGGCTATTGAATAGCAGTGGGCATATTTTATGATGCTCAGATCTTTTCCAGGATATCTGAATATACCTGCAAGATAGAGCTCTGTAAATGCAGCTTGTGTTCTGCAGTTACAGGTTTCCAGTTTCATATTTGGCTGTGTTAAAATGCCCTTAGGTTTCTTCTGTTCAAACAAGTGCATGGGTTTTTTTGCCACCTTGAAGTTTCTCAGTTGTGATTTATTTTTTTGTTTCTCTCCCAGATCACTGATTAAAACATTCAGTAGAAAAAAAAGAGTCAATCATTGACCTTGTGGGACCTCCTTAGAAAGAAATCTACTCTCAAATAATTCTGCATTTACTCATGCCTTTAGGGAACTGTCAAACAGCTTTTAATCCATACTGCTAAGAGAATAGCATTAATTTTGACACTATTCATGCCCCAGTGTAAAGGAGCACATTCCAGGACTGCCATATTTGACCAGAACAAAGTAGAACCTGCAGTTGTATTTGGGATTCAAAACCTGCAGTTTTCATGGGATTCAAATAGCAGACAGCTGGCTGACCATCTCAGGCTGTTCCAGCTTGATATTTCCATGGTTTTTTGAAAAGGAAAAGCAGACCTTTGCAGTCATGTGTTGCCAATATTTTAAGTCAGAGGTCCAATAAAATGCTCCCAGTTCGGTGTGATAAATCTAAATCAGCCTTTCCAGGAAAAAAAAAAAAAAGGAATCCATTATTATATCTTAACTCTTTGTGTGCTTTTCTGAGATACGAGACAAAGAAGAATGACAAAAAAATGCCTCAGTTAGATGTAATGCAAACAGCTGTAGACTGCTGCCGGTAAATATGCTGGGGACATTCGGGGACCCCAGTTTGTGCACTGGTACATGGGCTTCTGCAGAGAAGAGATGCCAAATGTTTTCTGCAGAGAGGTTTCACTTTCAGTCTGCCACATCCTTTGTACGCCCTGAGCCATTCCAACTACAAATTCTCCGCTCTCTGTGAGCAACCAGGATGCACTCCAGAAACCATCCTTTCCTGGATGGCAGAGGACTATTACAGGGAATTATGTGCTCTACCCTTCCCAAACCTCCCTTGTGCTTGAGGTAACGCATGAACAGCTCACAGTGCCTCCTCCTTCTATGAAAATGAGCAGTAAGGGAGGGGCAAGGGGAGAAGTTTCTAAGCAGGGCTCTGGCCCGGGCAGCAGGTGATGCCCTGGGTACCCCCCAGGTCTTCCTTTCTCAGCACAGTGAGGAAGCAGCTCTATAGTGGTTGTTTTTAGTGCTGTCAGTTGAGATCCTTCAGTGCATCCCTGAGTTAGCCACAACCAGAGCCAGGGACAAGGGGAAAGATGCTTGGCATGAAAAAACTCCCTCTGATTCTCACACTTTTCAGTCCATGTATATTGTGACTGGGTCGCTATCTGCTAAAATGAGCAATTTTTTTCTGGTGGGAGATGACCCAAAAAGGTGGAAGAAGCAGGTAGGTCTGCAAACCCAGCCTGAGGGTCCTGCACTTAACGGAGCGACTCCAAACTGAGTGGAAGAAGATGTCTCTCTTAGGCTGAGAGAGTCTAACTATCATTTATGGGAATTATTCATACCTTGAAGCATAAAAATCCATGAATGCTTACATACCAGAAAAGTGATAGATTTTCACTGAGAATACAGATACTGTAAGGAGGATACAGATGCACTGTAAACTTCTTGAAAACAAGTAAACAAAATACAGGCAAACTCCATAGCATGCAAAATTCAGCACCTAGACCTAGCTGGTTGAAAGATGAGCAGGCCTTTCCTTCCTCATCCAAATCTCACTTAAGATCATCTATCTTAATTCTATAGTTGTAAGACCAGCAGCCACTAACCTTGGCACATCAGAATAATCAGAATAATTACATAAGAGGCAAACTCATCCCCTACAAATCTGAGGGAAGCAATGACAGAAGTTTCCTATCAAATGTCCGTCTTTCAGGAAAGACAGAGAAACCAAATCCATGAACCAGAATAGCAAAACATGTCTCATTTATCTTGGTCTTTCTAAAAAATATTTTTTTTTCCCCTGTAAGAGCACAGACTGGTTCATTTGTGGAACAGATTACTATTAAATTGCAGCTAACAAAAAAAACTGTTAAAAATTGCCTATTGCTCACCGCTAATGGACACAATTTTTCTTTGCAGCAAGTAAAAAGAAATTTGGCACATCAGTCACTCGTACAATGTTTTTCTGCTGCTCCTATCCCACGCACTAGATCCACGTGTGTCAGTTGTGCTTGCGTCACTGTTAAAAGCCTTAATGACTGACTCACTTTTCCACGGCATGTGGCGAATGTAGGCTGGACTTCTGCGGGCTCTCAAAGCCAGGGAACAAGAGAAGGTTGCGGGGAAAGAATGTCTGCAGGGAGGCAGGCACCGGGAGGACAGCGCAAAGGGCAAGGCTCACCCCACCAAGCTTGGTCTCTCGCTTCCCCTTCTTGTTTTGGCCGCTCTGCACGACTTGCTTGCAGCCAAGCATTCGCTTCGCAAACTGATCAGCCGATGGAAAACCATGGTGACTCCAGCTAAATGCCATGACTTCTCCAAGGGAAGCTACCACCTCCCCTTCATGCTTCTGTTAGCAAAGGGGGTGGCACGATCACATCTTCAGGGACTTCAGGAGAGCTCTGTTGTTGCCTGGCTCCAGCTGGTTGCACCAACGCAGCTCACCTAAGCCAAGGAAGGGGCAGGAGCATGCACAGAAGAGGTGCTCACATCTGCAGAACAACATTGGTCAGTGTCACCATTCTCTAATATCTTCTCACACAGAAAGTAGCTTGATTGTTTTGGGGAGTGTAGCATCAGCCATCACAGTGTCCTAAGAGAGCAGTGTCCCCTTTTTTTGTCCCAGGCTTCCTTAGCACCATCATCACTTTTGGAGTTAATAAGTGATAAGACAATTTTTCTTTTTACTCAGATGTCCTTGAAAAATTGGACAAGTTGTGCCAGAGTAAACACGTCCCAAAGCCAACCTCTGATTTGTACAAAACGGGGTACTTGGATGGACGGGCAGCTACAGCAGCGATGTTTAACAGAGGGGGTAAAGTCAGATGGATCAAACAACTTCATTTTACATGGCTTTGAAGTAACAACAGTTGGCTGCAAAAGGTACCGACTTTCTGACTCTTCCATGCATCTGCTGCACATCTGCTGTGGCACTGTGGCATGGTTGTCTCACTTTGGTGGCCAGAGGGCAAGGCTTTCCCAAACCTCCTCTGTGTGACTCGTGCCCTCCATGAGACTGGAATCCCTTGTGGAACTGGCATCCTCCATGCTGCCATATAGCTGGTGCCATCTGGGCAGTGGCTGGGCATAGCTTCTTCTCACCTTTTGGTTAACACATGGTTTCTTGCCCATGTTGCAAGAAACTCACTTTCAGAAGGAGGAGACAGACATCCCTGCTTGGTTTCTGGCTTGTCTCCTGCAGCAGCAAGAGTATCAATTAATATCAGCAATGATGCTTGTTAATTAGCAGTGGTAGGCTGGAGGACACTGACACCTTCTCCTTTTATGTCCTCTCGAGAGCAGATTAATCCCAGGCGGGTCAACCAACTGCGGCAGATGGCTGCAGCCCTTCCTGCTGCTCACCTTGGCTGGGACTGATCTGGATGCTCAGCACTGCCCACCTTGGTGTTCAGCGTAACCTTCCCAGCCTATCGTCCAGCCACACAGAATTTGGGGCGAGATGTTAATTTATCAGCTTATTTTTGGAGATGTAGATAGCAACCACAAACACTCACCCCACAGCTACATTTTGTCAAAAACCAATGTGCTAAGGAGTGAGTTCTTTCAAGTGAAATTTCTATACAGTTGAATAGGTCAATTCCAAGTCATTACATACTAGTGCTGCTGCAATAACCTCTGCGCCATTCTGCTTTGTGATGCTCAAATATTATTTCAAGTAAAGCTACTCTAAGAGCTCATTCATCTGTGCTGATTCCACAGTAAAGCCACTAAAGGCAGTCTGGGAACACCTAGGATCAGCTCCAGGCTTTACAATGGACTTTGCCATGTCACCCTCATTACACATTCACGTCACTTCTAGGCTTAGTTGTCTTATCCTCAAAGTTAGTTGTGTTGGCTCCTCCTAAGATACCAGAGAGGATGGTGGTCTCATCTTCCTCAGGTGACCAAATGTGAGAGGACAAATTGCCCTGTGGCAGTAAGAGGTCCCTTTAACTGGTATTTTTCTTTTGTCCAGAGACTTGTTTCCTTTATTTTTTTAAAATTGTGCATTCTTGGCAGTGATATATAGGAGGTAGACAAAGGATTGTGTAGCAGAGTTCTGCACCTCTAGAGCTACTCTGTGTATCTTTATGACAGTAGCAAGGATCAAACTTGGTTTCAAAGTGTGCTGTACAACTGCTGGTGAAATACTAGGTCTGAAATGATCTTAACTACTTCTTTCCCCGAAACTTTTGACTACACTTTACATGCAGCTGGTCACAGAGAAAAACAGATTTCCTTCATTGCCAACAGTGAAGAGCCAGGCTGCTCTGGCTCCGGTGCATGTACCACCACGGAGGAGTCTGTGGGCTCAGGGCAGCTGACCAAAGACTGGCGTTATTTGCACCTTCCTACCTTATCGTGCCCAAACACGGCTGTTTGAAGAACAGTGATCTCATCCTTCAACTGCTTTGAAACTTCCCGAGTCTAACAAGCTTTAACTGCTGCAACTCTACTTCTCAGAGCAAGAAACCATGAAACTTCTTTTATATGTGTCTCCAAGAGCAAGGGTTTATTACAATGCAGAACTTTTATATTTTTGTAATATCTCCCCGCCCATCTTTTCCCACAGATGAGGGTTGCTTTTCTTCGGGTTTTGTTTCTACATTTTGCTTGAAAAGAGGATTGAATGCTGGGACACAGGTGGGTGCTGTGGGGGCACAACACTTTCCAGCCGGGCTTGGCACGTAGATCGCACCAGGGTGGTGGATTTCACGTCTTTAACAACCAAAAAAAAGGTGAAACCCAGCTAATGATGTGCTAGAAACATAGGCTTGAAATCAGGCACCAGTTATAACTTGCTTGTTACTTCATGTTCTCAGAAGGGAAGTCCTTTTATCTGGATAAGCTATACTTAACTGCTCCACTTCACAGAACTGGGAATTGAGAAGCTCTCTCAGTTGGGGAGGCACCGATGTGGGCTCACTAGCTTTCATGTGCTTCTCATTTGGCTGGTCTGAGCTACATGCTCCAGGTGAGGGCCAAGAGTAAGGCAAGCATCTGACAATCTATTTCCCACATGGAGGGGCTGCATCTCTTTCATCAGGCTTGCCTCTTCAGAGGTGCAAACTGCTCAGTGCACTGAAGACAAAATGAAACAGGCACTGTACAAACTTTGCTTTCCTTTGCCTTTGCTCTTCAGTGTGCCTAGATTTCCCCATTTTTAATGACCTCTTGAAGAAGTGGTCCAGCCCTCGGAGATGAAAGTCAGCAGTGCCAATTATCACCCCTGACAGGCAGAGTGGCAGAAAGCCAGTCCCTATGGTCTTACCACAGTCACCTGGACATCACACCCCATGTGGGTGAAGCGAAGCATCCTCAGGCTCTTGTCAGCCAGAGAAATAGTGAGCTTGGCTTCCTCAACATGTCTTGGTCCTGATCAAGCCACAGGTCAAGAAACAACCTGAGAGAGCACCAGAAGAGACAGAACAGAAGGAAGTGCATAAGAAGCCCTCTGTTGGCTGTAACCAACAATAAAAGATGTTTCTGTGGCGATAACATTACACAAAATTAGAAGCAGGAGCTTGAGACAGGTTTAAAATTATGAGGAAGGAACTGTAATTGTCCAAACGGAGCTGGTCTGCACCTGTGGGGAGCTGTAAAAAGTTTGCTGCTTCTGCTCTTCACTCACTTTTGAGTGTGGTGAAAGCAGATATTACATATTGGGAATAAACAGCAAGTATTTTTAAGAATGCCTGTCTGAGTCTATATCCAACCACTTCTCTCTGTCCCAAGGCCTCCTAATTACCAGGTTTTTTTTTCTATGGCTGGAAAGCTGGTACAGATGAACTGCTGCTGAGTGGATAATAGCAGATGTGTTTGCCTCTGAGCTATTGGCAGCCAAATTATGACTTGACCCGAAGTTTCTTAAAAGATCATGCCAAGATTTTCTCTTACTTGCATATGGATGCAACTACTTGGTTGCAGAAAAATTTAATCAGTGAAGGCAGCAGCAACACAAAATATACCATGTGAGATCAGCTTCAATTGCTGTCAGGAAGAAGAGGCTGTGAGAATCACTGCTTTTACAATATTGTGATTACACCAAATGCAAAATTTCATTTTGGATCCATCCCAAATCAAACTATTTCTGAATTCTGGACAAATATAAAGGACTTCCTGAATAAATTTAAATATTATATTCAACCCCTAAATGTTTTTAAAATGCTTTCTTTTCATCTGGGCAATGGGTCAGGCTTGCGCACACTAGCAGTGGGGTGATGGAATGTTCTATTCCGCGGTGTGGTGGAAATAGGACGAGGATGGAGGTAGACCAAGGTTCTGACCCGGGGTAAAAGATAAATGAAAGAAGGAAATCTGCGTCACATCACACCTCAGAAGCATGTCCTGACTGCTGAAATGCCTCCCCATCCTGCGTGGTTTTCTGACTGGTGGTTGCACAAATTTTCTCAAGTTTTCTGTCAAGCACCAAGTATTCCTCAGAATCCACAGATAATTAAGTCTGGCTGAAACAGAATTTTTCCCTGCCAAGATCTTTTTCCAGGCAAGACATAATTCAGAATCAATATCAGATATGTAGCAGAAGTCTGCCTGGCTGTGCCATACAGAGGCAATAGAGCCTGCAAAATGACCCCAGAGGGATGGGATTCGTGCCTTCCCCCAGCCTTTGGACATGATTAGCCATTGTTAGTCCTATAGTGTATTCATTTCAGAGCTGCAGAACCTCTTTGTAACAAAGACAAATGTATATTGTATTTCTCCAACTAAAATGAGATGAAGCTGGCAATTTATAATGTTGAATTGGAGGTTCAGCTGAGTTTCGTGGTTTGCAGAGCTTAATCCTCTTTATTTAAAATTTTATTCAGTGTGGCTGCTTCATTCTGAGCAAATTTTTCAATTGACCCTCAGAAGATGGGGAATCATTTACAGCCTTTGACAGATTTGATCTCTTATCATTTTTAACTGGGGATTTGGAGATGTAATTATTTTAATGCTTTTTTAATTTGAAAATTAAACTTGCATTTATTTTGTGAATAAAAGGACTAATGAGTTCCTCAGAGGGAAAGCCCTGCAATGAAATAACAGAAATGTATAGTAAGAACACAGCCTTAGAGCTGGTTTGGGAAGAGCTGTCTTTGAGCCAACTCTAAGATCAAGATTGTTGCCATGTTCATTTTTGGAAGCCTCCTCCATTGATTTTTCATTTGTGTATTCATTAGACTGAAAGCCCACAAAGTGCAGTTGATAATTACCGTCAATGGTCTGGTTCTGAATTCTTTTCAGACAAAGTTGGTAATTCAGCTGAGTATCTGAATGGGTGAGGTTGCTTAATACCAGCCTGCTACACTGCCTTTCATTTCTTCTTTTGAAGGCCTTTGTGAAGTGAAGCAAGGGCACATGCACAGATTATCCCCAGGTTTTCTTGGTGGTGAGATGCCAGCTTCCCCGTTGATGTCTATCGCATTTTTGCTGTGGGGCATTTGGGCACAACCACCTTGTTTTAACAGAAATTAACAACCTTTTATTTTACAACAATGCAGACTGGAAGTAGTTGTATCAAGCAGCAGATTAAAATGGTCTCCCCTACCTGTGGTTCAGGCAAAATTTTGACCATTCACTCTTCAAGAACAGGGATGCAGCAGGTACTGCTCCACTGTGAGGCTTCCCATTCTCTAAAAGATGTAGGAAAATGTACAGTGACAGGAGGCCCTCCACTACAGAAAGAAGGTGGAAGATGATACAAAGTTATTTTAATATCAACGCTTGCAGGTTTTTGATGGCTGTTAAAGGCCAGTAATACCTCGTGCTAAGAGCTACTTTTTTTTTTTTTAACTTTAAAGATAGGCACATCAAAATGTGCAACAAAGACAAATGAGACAAATGACATGAACACAACCTGGTCTCCTGTCAACCCTCAAGGCAAGACTCCACAAACAAGGACTGGGAGTGATAGAGGTTGAACACCCTAAATGCTTCAGATGCAGCTTCCAGGCTGTAACTAGGCTCTCATCTTCCCCCCCGCCATGGTGGCTGCTTTGTGGGGGTGGCAGAAATAGTTGCTGAACGCGCAGAGCACCGAAGGATGCTCCTGGCTGAGACGTCTGATAAGCCTGCTGTTAGCGTGTTCTCCCATGTAATTACCCATACTTGGTATTTTTCAAATGACTAGTTGAAAGTTTCCCAAAATTTAAATAAAATTGGCTTGCTAATGAAAATCAGAAACATGCAAGAACTGTGACCTTGATAAAATTTTCCATTTTTAAATATTTCTGTTACAGTATATTTAGGCTTTTTGCAAGGAGTGCCTAGGAAAGGGTGCTACGAAACTGCCAGGCATCAGCAAAAAGATAACTCAATGTTTTGATATTTTTGGCTTTATGTAGCTCACAACATCCAGAGATCATGAAACACCTCAAATTTCAGACTACTCTTGCTTTGTGGATTAGAAGATAAAGGGGACACCTCTCGATCCTCCGATAATGTGCCAAAAATTAGTGAAAACCTTTCCTTTGCATTTTTTTATTACACTTTAAATCTGTGTGATTTTTTCCCCCCAGACAATGTGATAATTTAGGTAGATTTCTGTACTGGCAGCCACAACACAGAAGGTATGGTGAAATTCACGGAACTTCTTTTGTATGAGAGCTGTCGTGCCTGAACACGCTGATGGTTATTTATAATGTCTCAGCTCTGAGACAGCTCTTGTTGAAAGACAACTCCTGCAGTATGCTCAGCACCCACGCTCCCTGCCCTGGCTCCAGGTGCTGGGGTAGGTGCTGATGGAGGTGAGGGTGCTGTGGCAGCCAGTCCCAGGTCACGCGTGGATCCTTGTGTCTAACTGTGCCAGCCCCAGAGCTGCTGCCACAGGAACTGGCTGGAGTAGAGGGATGAATGGAGTTTGGGATGGTTTGCCAGAGCAGATTACGCTGGGGTCTGTCACAGCAGGTTAAACGAAAGCATGACTTTTGATTTACAGTACTGTCCAGGTTTGCTAATATAGAGAGTTTCAGGCTTGTGTCAAGGGGCACATTATAATCAGATTCTTATTTTATTTTTCTTCTGAATAGAAATGAAATGTTGTAAAACATTTTATTTTCCTGGCCTGGTTATTTTTTCAGCATGGGTCATTACCAAATCACTGCATCGCCATCAGCATGCCTGAAATATTTATCTTGCTTCAGTTACATTTCTCCCGAGCCCTGGCTGGCTGCGTCTGCCAGATAACCGAGGATGTGCCTGGAGCCCTGCTTTAGGAGCGGAGGTAAGTCATATTGTGTAGGCTGAGGTGTTCTAGCTTCTGCATACTATTGCTCATGCCTTGCAGTCCTTGGAGTCACCTTGCTGCCTTACTGTACAGACTTTTTTAAGTGCTGCAGTGCTGTTTGTTACTAGGTGGAGAGAAAGACTGAGGACTGCTTTGAGGAGGAGGTTGTTTCAGCTCTGGAGTGGCAGCATCCAGACCCTATTTACATTGTTCTTCTGGTCTCCTGTCTTCAGCTGTAGTTATGCAGAGGGAAGCTGTTTACTTATTTTGCAAGGTTCCCAAATGTCATTTAAGCATTATTAACAGGAGGGTTACTACCTCCCAAATTTCTAATTAAGGTCTTCCCTTCAGTCTATTAGCAGTGCTTTTGTGGACATATTCTTTAATTAGTTCTGACTTTCTGACTGCAGTGCAAAGTAGTTTTTAACTACTGTCTGCAATGCCCACGAGTAGTGAGTCAACCTATTAAAAATTAAGAATCAATTTTAGTTTCACCAAATGAACCAAGTGCTATTTCATCTTATTTTCATTATCACAGTGTCTGAGAATCCAGGTGTTGGTGAGAACATTACAAATGGAGAACAAAGACAGCCACCTCAACAGGCCCTGGGTGAGGGAGGTGTTGTGCCCCCACGACCCTACCAGACCCTCACCCCAAGGCAAGGAGGGGATGTATAGTGGAAGGAGATGCAAGGTGGACACCTTGATAGGATGGGGATGCTGAAAGCCCTGTGTTTTGATGTCTGCCCACCTTGATAGGTGGGGATGCTGACCTGGGCCCACCTGCCAGCATCTCTGGGGGAAGGAGACCCCACAGATACTTCTCTTCCTGGTTTTACCACTCTGAAAAAAGCATCCTATTTTTTCACAGCCACAGAGATACCATCTTAGAGACTTCAAGCAGCAAAACCTCAAGATAATGGCTCATCCTAAGCTCAGGCCATTTTTATCTGGGTCCATATTTACCTTTTGAAATCACACCTCTGCCCTCAGACATAGGCATCCAGCCTGGGTCCAGGGCATGCTATGGTTCCTATCCTGGGTGTGACAGAAGTGTGGGGTAACACACATCAACTCCCAGCTACTGACTACCACCCACAAAAAGCTATTCCCACTCTTCCCTCCACCTCCCACGAATGCCCACGTACCCCTTCAGGGAGCTAACATGCCAGAAAACTCCCCTTTGGGGACTGGGGCAGGGACACGGCTGAGCCTGGGCCAGGGCAAGAAGAGGAAGCTGGGGCCAGGGAGAACCACCATCGTCCCTTACATTGGCTGCTAGTATTTTATCGACCGCAATGAGCAATGTTGTGAACATCAGGGTGTCCAGAGGGATCACAGGGGAAAGGACACCCACCTGGCACAAGGAAGAGTGTGACTGCCCTAGAACATGTGTGAAGATTCACATCGAGATTCGTAGCCCTCAGAAAAGGAAAATGTTGAGGCACAGAGCCGTGATTGGGCCCTTTGTTCATGCTGCCATGATCGGATGCACACTGGTTTAGAAATCTGCTCAAAACCACTTGCAAGGTCAAGGCCTTTCTTTGTAGCCTCTTTGGACCAAAGATGGTCTCTTTTTCTAAAATGCTTCACATCCCTGCAGCCTTTGCAAACAGAAGAAACGATGCCAGCCTGCTGAAACATTCATGTGGAAACTTTGTTGGCTCAGACTTGGTGTTCACCTTTGTGCTCAGGCTTGGTTTTCTAAATGTGTGCATAATTATTAATGTATTCATTAAGAGTATTTCCCATGGTGTCAAGCAACTCTAAATAGATACCAGAACAGAGGGTCAATCCAACCACTGTGCATAAAAAGTGAAAAAAAAAATCTGTAAAGAACAGGTCAAGAGGAGTCTAATTATGGAGCAGCTTTTGAAAAAGATTCATATATAATTTCGGGGATGTATTCTAAAATTAAAAAAGCCACAGACCTTACTGATTCTGTGTTAACTAGAACTAAGGAAAAATTATTTTCACAGATCAAAATATACGGATTCTGTTGTGCACCTCATTTAAAACATACTAGAGCACATCAAATGCTCTTTGAAAATAGTAAGTAATTCACAAATATTGATATTTTTTGTCAAAATTTCATACTTGACTAGATGGTTTGCCACAAGTAGAAGAAAACCAGTATGGTCTAAACGGTTTTCTGGACCATGGCAATATTCCCCAAGTGTTTTTGCTTTAAACAAGTACCACCTTAGGGGTAAAAATTATGCAGTACTAAATTATGAGGTACTGGGAAAGAAGGCTTAATTCCAGAGCCTCTACTGTAATTTTGGTTGAATACTTTTTCCAGGATCAGGGCCAGCAAGAACAGAGCACTTTCAGAGCTTGATTAATACACTGGAAGAGGGTATAAGGAGGAAGAGTTTAAATGCATTGGGGAATGCTTTGGATGAAAGAACCTGGAGCTGGGATTGACTGGGTGTAGGAAACAGAAACATAATGCAGGGATGATTGAGCAATGGGACATGTTGCCCTGACAAGTTGTGCAGTGTCCATCCAACAGGGCAAAGTAACATGGTCTGAGGCCAGTGCTGACCTAGTTCTGAGCCATAGGTTGGATCTGAGATCTGATGTCCCTTCCTGACTAAGTGACTTTGGCACTTCAGTGTGGATGGGTCTACCACAGCCTAAAGTGAAGTGGCCTCACAGCAAAACCTCCAGTCCCAAACCCCTGACAATGCCTGTTTGGAGTTTGCCAAGCCTGATTGCTTGGCAAACCCAGAGCTCATGACCAGGGCAGGGGAACTTCATCCCTCATCAAGTTAGGATCTGTGCATGGCAATAGGAGCATGATCTGCCCAAGCGTAGGATTGGGCAGATCCTATGTGCTCCATTGCTCCTGTTCCCCTGCCTAAAGTGGGCCTGACCCATATAGGTCAGATCCTTAACCTAAAGGGGTGCTCGTGGAAACCATTTCCCTCCCACCAGTGACGGGGAAGAGCCTCCAAGAGAGACACAGAAGCAGAGGACAGGCTGACAGAGCTGTGTTGGCATCTCCACCTTTCTGGGGGCCATCACCCTTGGATGGAGGACCCAGCCTCTGGGCTCAGGGCCCCTCATTCTGGTTCTGACTTTGCCCCATTTTGCCTTGGTTTGCTTTCATGGTCCAGCACCTGCACTTCTGGGGTCCCCCCTAAAATTTATTGGCATGGAGGGGCCCACACAGCAGACACCAGCTGGGGATCACCTGTGATGCCCAGGTCTTCGAGGCCCTCCATCTTTCTCAGCTCAAAAGGACAATGTCTTCATGTGCTGGCATGTGAATTCAATGACACATCCATGGTCCAGAGGTGCCTGAAATAGCTGGTCACCAGGAGGATATTTGGGGACCACTGCCCACTCCCATCTTCTCAGTACCCCAAGGTGGCTGCCAGGGGTGGGGCTGTTTGGGGCTCTGGTCAGGCTCCATCCAGCTTTTCTGCTCTTTGACACTGCTGGAAAACCACATGGCATGCTGGGCTTCTGGACCCAGAGGTGTTGTGCTGCCTGGTACCTGTGAAGGGTGACCCCCAACACCCCAATAAGCACCAGGATCTCTGCAGCTAGGACTTGGCTCAGCACACATTAAACCAGCCCCTGTGAGGAAGGTGAAAAATCTGCTCACAACATCCTTTGCCTCCCACCAGCTGATCGGCTCAGCACTGCATCTGGATCCTCAAGCACGGGTTGCAGGAGGGTTTTATAGCATCTCAAAAGAGAAAGCCTAATTTCCTCACATCTCCAGCAGAACTTCCCACCCATTTTGCAAATCCTTTGGCAGTATTAGTCATTTATGACTATCAGCAATGCTTTGCCATGCCTCCCTTCACAGCCAGTAACCAGGAGAAAAAAAAAAAGCCATAACAGAAATTGTTTGTGTTTCTAAATCACAAACACCAGCATTGTGTTATCCTAACAGCTATCTTTTTTTTTTTTTAGGATATTTAATCAATTTGGATGCTTTCAGATATATTTTAGTCCGACCACTTTGCTCTAGCTTACCTCCCAATTCTGGTTGCCATGGTGTAACAATGATCTCTGTTTTAGCTAAAAATAAACCTTCAGCAACAAATGTATTAGCCATTAAAAAAAAATCACCAAAACCCCAAACCAACAAAAACCCAAACATGATGAAAACAAAGCACCTCCCCATGCACTAATTCACGTTACCCCACACAGCTGCTGCTTTGGCATCAGTTTTACAAGGCCCTGAATGGACCCTCTCTGCCTCCCCTTTCCTTTTTACACACTTTTACATTCTGGTTAATGAAAGACAACCAAATGCCAAAAAAATTGTAAACATTTAAAAAATGGCATTGAAATCAAGTGCCATAAGAGAGACTGCTGGTCCTCAGTGAGGCAGAACTGCCTGTCCTCAAAGCCTCTGCAGCTCCTGGGCTCTGCTGGGAGAAATCTTTTCTTTCTTTAGCATAAACCCAAGCAAGGGAGAAAACCTGCCCTCCCCAAAGAGACTGATGGCAGACAAAGCTGGGGCATGAGGTGCTTCTTCCCCAATGTGGAGGCAGCCCCGACCCCACGCCTGCTCAGTGACCTGTGACCTTGGCAGGGTGGTAGGGAATGGGTGAAGCCTTACTTCCATCTGGCACAAAGCGCTTCATCCCTCCTGGTGAAAAATTGTCTCCTTTGCAGCTATATGTTTTGGTCAAAAATGAAGTGGTATGCCACATATTTAACAATAAAATTAAATTAATGGAAACCAAAAAACAAACTAGTCACCTACGAGCATCTCCACATGATTTGCAAGTGTTAATTTAGAGGTGCAGAAGGCTACAGCAATGCTACAGATTATAAAAAATAGTTTTGGTAGGTTCAGCGAGGTGTTTTCTTTCCGTTTTTATTACAAAAACCTCTTCCTTTCTCTTACAGTCCCCTGTGAGTGCAGTGCAAAAGGAAGAGGGCAAGTCTGGCCAGGTTTGTCCTGCCCTGCCCTTGTGCCTCTCAGCCCAAACGACTTGGTAACCTCCCCACCGAGCCCTTGAAGGAAATGCTTCAGCCACACAGATCCCAGCACGCCTGTACGAGGGTGTGGAGGAGAACACGCAGCTTGTTCTGTTCCCTGCTACCAAAACAGCTGCTGGCCAGCCCCGGCGAACACAGGGGAAAATGGTAACCTGGACACTTCTGAAGTTCTCTTAGAGAAACGAGACTGAGGCAAAGAAACGGGTACTCTCTGTGAGTTTGTGGAAGATGACCAGCTCTTTCCCAAACTCTCCATATTTGCCAAGTCTCTACATTTTCTGGCCCTCATGCTCCCATTTTAGCCTGTGAGACTGATCCTTGTCTGTTATTGCAAACACAGTAACAAGATAAAGGAAGGAGGGGAGCAGCTCCTGTCCCCAGGGACTGCCTGGCTCCTGTCCAGGCAGCAAAACTCCCTGCCCTTGATGCCATCAGCACCCTGCTGATAACAATATGCATGTATATATACATACATATAATACACCTCTAATGTTGCTGTTCTCTCGTAGCTGTCCTAAGAGCAGAAGGGTTGGTGCCTTTGACAATGCTTCCTTGTGAACCTGTTTCCTCAGCTCCTGCAGTGACAGCCAGCAGGGTAATACTGACAGTTCCATGGTTAAAGCCTGGAAGGTCTGGGACAAGGAAAGCTCTGTCCTCCAAGGCCTGTGTGTCGAGGCTGGGAAGCTCAGTGGGTGTTTCCCAGCCTGCAGCAGAGGCATGTGCTTCCAACATGCTTGCAGTGGGTACCCAGTCCCCCTCTGACAAAAACAGATGGAGCATGGGAGTTTTCTGTAACTGGCAGCTCTTTCAGTCCAGGAGATGTCCTGGGGCTCAGCGCTGGTGTGAGTGCTAGTGCAGCGGCTAACCAACCCAGCAGGCTCGCCAGCTGAACTCCTTGTTTTGCCTGTTGCTAATGCCAGCTTTTTAATAAAAAAACCACCCTCACCTGTGAGAAGAGTAAAGCACTACCTGAACAGAGCTGGCCTGAGATCCCACCCAAAATTTGCACCTATATCCATACAAGCCAGGACATCACTCTCCTACTTTTCTTCACAAAACACGGCCCTCAGGCTTGGAGCTTGTATTTGGGTAAGAGAACAAGGCTGTGCTTTGTAGGTGGATGGATCAAAGCCTCAGGCACAAGATACTATGGCTGGGTCAGCATCCCCAGTTGGGACCCGAGAAGCTGCAGGTCTGGAGAGGCTCTCCAAGGACACACTTGATGTTTCTTCCTTCTCTGGCCCTCAGACTTTGATGAACAAGGTTCATCCCACCCCATCCTCACTACTGACAGCAACCACAGCATCTCATTAACGCTACTGATGGTCTTTTTGGACGTTGTTTTTCCATAGTTACACTGTCCAGCCTCCTCCTCTCATGCCTTACCAGCACAGGTTTGAAGGAACAGAAGGGCATGTTCCACACGAGCCGTGCTGCTGAGCTCACAGTGGAGTGACTCACGAGCTGAGTGAGGGTGATGGGGAAGCTGGAGTGAGGGCTTGTGGAGCCTGTGTTTCTTGCGCCAGACCCATGCCAGTGCCACCAACCTTGGAGGAACGTGGTCTTCCACTTGTTCTCTTTCTCCTCTGGGCTGTGGGAAGAATGAGAAGATGGTGGTTCTGTCTGCATGTCCCAGGTCATGGCAGAGGGGCTGTGAGGCTTTGGCTGCCTTTCCCCCCAGGGCCTGGCTCCTGAGGAGGATGTACAACAGCCCATGCGAACAGAAATTTCTGGAAGGACTGTTCAATCTTGAAATTGCTTTTGGGAGAGACAATGAAGAAAAGTAGATCTGTTTTCTGCCCAAACTCAGCAAAGCTGTCTGTGCTGGCCTTACAGAAACACTCGTCTGCCTCTCCACTTGAGTTTCTGTTTTCCTTTAGAGCTCACATTTTTTCCTTTCTGCTGCATGAGGTCAGCTGACAATTTTAAAGAGCTTTAAAATCCCCCTTGTGGTATTTAATGGCTTTCCCAGAGCATCTTCCCTGTTTTATTCTGCTCCTCTCTGCTCATTGTATCCATATTTTCTTCTGGATTATGGGTCTCCAACCAGTTACAGAAGACCCTTCCCTCCTGAAATTATTTACTCCTAGTTCATCATCTTGGAAATCAACTGTTTTCCAGCTCTGCTTTTAGTAGATGAGGTAATTTCTCTTCATAGAGACCTAACCTGAGTTTCTGAGAACAAAAATCCCTCTATTGATTATCAGCGCTGTCATTGTTTGGGCTTTATTTATATTGTTTCTTTCTACCTTTCCTCACAAAGAGAGGCTAAACCCGCTCTGAAGCACTGCCTATCATGACTGTCAACTATCTGGCACCGTCATTAGTTTCACTGAAGCCAGAGGGATTTCTCCGCATTCAGCTAAATGTGATCGTGCATGTTTGCAGGCTTGAGAACAAAAAAGGAAAGACAGTATCCGAAAACTTTTGATAATTTGTGGATGGAGACTTCCATCCCACTAATGGAATCCCTGTGGAGGGTGAAGCAAATTGCCACTGGTCTGAAACGGGATCATGCAACCTAAAATAGCCCCATGCTGCCTCACTCCAAAGTGCTTGGCATTTTTTGCTGTCATCTGTCTGGTGGACCTAAAACAGTAAGGGCGCCTCAAAACGCAGCATGCTTATGGCCAACAGAGCTCCCTGAGCTGTTCAGCAAATGCAAAGAGAATAAGGGGTTAAAAGGCAAGAAATACTTTAGTTTTAATTTATCTGAAAAACCCATCCTGCAGGCTTCTTCAGGAAACACGGCAGTGTGCAAAAAGATGATGTACACTGGTGCACTCTCGGTGCTTCCAGCGCTAAGTACATTATAAACATACTGCTTTAAGGTCAAAGAGGCAGCAAATATGTGGGAGAATCTCACATCAGACTCTTAAGGGCTTAAAAAAATCACAGGATTTTAATGACCTACTCCTCCACCTCCTCCTCCTGTGAGCCACTCGCCTAGTCACTAAATTGTTTTCCTGCTGCTCGGATGTCATCCAGGAATGGAAGAGAAGTGCCCAAAGACTGTGTGCTGGTCTCTGAATGGGAAGCATGTGCTGCTGCCCCTTCACAGGAGAAGGGGTACTTTTAGATGACAAATAGGTATTTTAACATCACCATTGAGGCTGAGAGCCCAGCTCGCCCCTGGGCACATCAAACATCCGCAGAGCTGTACCTTCGGGCGCCTGGCTGCGGGAATCACGGAGCCGCACCTTCGAGTCGGCTCACTGCATGGCACTGCTGCCAAATCATCGCCCGAGGCACGCATGGCAGCCAGGGAGGGGAGGTGGTTCATAGGTGGTTTCCATCAGGACCACACATTCAAGGGATGATATTGCCCCCTTGGTCAGTCGAGTGCCGAGGACACGGTTTGGAGGGAGCTGGTCATCACTCTAGGGCAGTCAGAGTCTGCCAAGCAGACACCATATCTGTGTGAAATGCCAAATTTTGGGCTGTTTTCCAGTGGCCTGAAACACTCACCGAGTTTAATCTGGTTTTCCATGCTGTTCTTCTCGCTCTGGTTCCATTCAAAGGCCTGCATTTCTGTTTAACACTGTAAGGGAGATGCTTTCTTTAGCCTAGCACCGTCCTTTGTAAAATCATATCCAGAATAGGTATCTAATGAGGTCAGGCAAAACACAAGCGTATTCATGTGCTTAGATGTCTATGACTCACCCTGACCATTCCTGATACAGCCTTTGCTAAGGGTGTGACTGCTTAAAACTACAGGTACGATGCATTGTACCTATTTTTAGATAAATATAAATGTGTGTGTGGATGTGTGTATACGCATATTAAAAGTGTGAAAATCTGTATTTACATGAAAAATACATATGAAGCTAAAATAAATACGTATGTAGTTAGATTTTGGTAGCACTACAGCCAAATGGATTATAACTCACCTTTAAATGTACAGTTGCTGTCTGCTGGTACTGTGAGTAGTTTAACTGTTGGTTAGGTCTGTTTCTGTGTGCACATATCTGCTGGAATAAGAAAATTGCTGATTTCTCTGTGTAAAATTCTAAGTAAAAAATGCATAACAGAGGATGCTCTAATGAGCTTGTACAGGAGACCTGGTACTGAGCACCTGCCTCAGCCGCATTCACTCCTCAATCAATTCAGAAATCTTGGTGAGAGCATCCAGCATGCTGGGGAAAGCTCTTAGCCATGGCTGATTTGAGATATTTATCCCAAAGGAAATATGATGCCCGGGGTCTTGGTATGAAGAGGTGATGGTGGGCACAGCTTGCCCAAAACCTACACTGGGGTCTGGCTTTCCACCTCATACACTGTGGGAATTTGCTGTGGGGCAGAGCAGCCCTCCTTTCCCAGCCTACTCACAAGGGATGAAGTCTCCAAACTTGTCTGGTGGGATTCCAAATTTCCAGATTGCTGCAGATTCAAGATTTTTGACATTGTTTGTGTTCCAGATTGAAGCAAGATTTAAGTTTCCCCATAGATCATGTTCCTATTGGAAAAAAGAATCTCTTCTGGGTCACAAAAAACCTAGTTTTAATTCAGAACTGGGATATTTTTCATCAGAAAAAGATTTTGGAACATTTATCTAGAACCACATATCAGAAAATGTCTGTTTCTCTACACATCCGCATACTAAAAGAAAATATGTTAGGAGGAAAGATCTCAAGCTGCTCCAAATGTTTAGGGTTTTCTTTTCTTCCCACATTTAAAAACAAACAAACAAACAAAAACCAACTCACTTCAATATGTTCTAAGAGGATATTCTGGATTTATCAAAACGCTTCTGGGCATAAAATACCCAACCAGAACAACCCGCACTTGGTTTCAGTTCCTTGAGTCCTCCCTAGGAGCTTGCTCCTTTCTCCCATGGGACACCCTGGTCATTCCTGTGGCAGCCAGAGCTACCTCCTCCTGCAGCTCCAGGCAGAGCAGGCAGCTGTGGGAGCATCCAAGTCCCAGCTCAAGCCATGGCTGCTCTTGTAGCTGCAAGGGAAGTAAATGCTGGCCTTGCTGCTCTCTGGGATGCTGGAGCTGGCCAGGCATGGAGCGGGGAGTCCATTTTTACAGGTCAAAAGTTAATAGAACTGTTCTTATAACACAGGCACCTTGATAATCAGCTTAGACAAGCAGTTCAGGAAAGCTCATGTGTACTCCTTCGAACTCCTTGGGCTTCGGTGTAACAGGGGCTCTGCTGTCGAATTAAAGTAGCAAAAGCACAAAAAGTGTTGAAGAATTGGGGCAGCAAGTCTGAGAAAAGCTGTGTCTGGAGCAAGGGAAGGAAGCGAGGAGACACAGGAAAGCAATTCCTCTGAGAGCCTCCTTCTGAGTAGTGCTGTCCAGATCTTGTGTTTATGGAGCTGCAAATGTCTGCATTGTGTTGGTTTTTCCTGAGTTCTGAGTTCGTGCGTCAGTGCAGAAAAAAGGGGCTTTGGTAAAACAACCACAGCAGTGTTTTCCAGCTTTTTCCTACTTCTTTTTCCTTGATCTTATTCTGACTTGTCTTTATTAGTAGAATTAATGCAGGACTAAACCCTTAATCCTCCACATATCTACTGGCCACAGTGCTGCTGTCCATGGGGGGCATTATGGCAGGGCTAGGACTGAGTCATGGAGCTCAGGGATAATTGACTAATGTAGCAGCAGATGATTGCACAGCTCATTGTGATCTTCACTTTGTTGAGCAGGGGCCAAAGTTCCAGCACTAATGTGCAGTTTGATGTGGGACACTTGAGAGGATCAGCCCCACAGCAGTGCTGGGACATACCTATAGTCTGCATATCTGTGTCAGTCTGTAAATATCATTTTCAGCCAAAGCTTTCTTGTGAATAGTTATAAGACTTGGTAAATCTTTTGTTCAGACTGGGACTGACTTGGGCAATGGCAAAAAAAAAACCCTGAAAATGCCTCCTGGCACTCTGTGCAGCGCTGGTGGGATTTGGGATCTGAGGGTCCAAGCAGTGGACACCTTGCAGGAACAGTGCAGTTTGTCACTATTTCAACTCCTGCCTCCATCCTGTCCCTGCTGTCTGCCACGTCCCAGCATCGATGTCTGTATGGCCTTGCCAGTGACATTGGTCTCATGGGAGACCAACCAGGAAAAGCCTTTATAAAACTCCTGTATTGGGTTTGCATGGCCAGGTCTTAGTAGCAGGGGGGCTGCAGGGGTGGTTTCTGTGAGAAGCTGCCAGAAGCTTCCCCCATGTCCTGCAGAGCCAATGCCAGCCAGCTCCAGGACGGATGTGCTGCTGGCCAAGGCTGGGCCAACCAGCAATGGTGCTAATGCCATCAGTAGCCTGGGAGTGGATCCTCAGAGGGTGCACAACTGACCCAGATTAACCAAAGACATATTCCACACCACATGATGTCAACTTAGATATAAAAGCTAAGGAGAAGAGGAGGAAAAGAGGCATTCATTACTTGCAGTGTTTGCCTTCCAGAACAACCATGAAGAGTGTTGAAGCCCTGCTTCCCGGGAAGTGGATGGGCATTGCTCGCTGATGGGAAATAGAGAGTAAACCTATGGGGTTTTTTGTCTTTGCTTGTGTGCGTGCAAACTTTCTTTTTTGCTTTAGTAAACTGCCTTATCTCAACCTGTGAGTCATTTTCCATCTAATTTTCTCTCCCCTGTCCAGCTGGGAAAAGGAGTGATAGAGCAGCTTGGTGGGGACCTGGCATCCAGCCAAGGTCAACCCACCACAGCTACAAATCTAAGTTAAGCAAAATTTCCATGTTAAAACTGTAAGTCTCATAGGCTGTCTGCCAGCAGTCTCTAAAAGAAAAAGGAAAAATCACTCTTTAGAGTGAAAAGAAGGAAAAAGTTGCTAAAATTTATGCTAGGCTTGCATACAAAATCCATCGAATTTTCATGCTGGCAAATATGAGGACTGGGTATATCAACAAAGCTGTTAGAAATTGAGTTGCTGAGCACCACAAATAAAGAAAGGTCCCTGACTGTAGAGCAGGGCCCAGCCCTTCCTCCGTGAGCTTCAGACTCTACGGTTGCCTGCTTGCCACAAATGCAGGTCCAGCTTCCAAATGCCTTTGCTCTTTGAAAACAGAAATTACCTTTTAGATGGGTGTTTTTGCAGTTTGAAGCAATGACTGGGCATTCACCCACTAGCTCAAGATACCTACGGGCTTTCTGATCAAATTGCTTTGGTTTTTCGGATACGGTTTTCCCAGAGTTACAAGGAGTAAGAGCACCGCTCATTTGCACAGGGTGACATACCTGCAATACAGTGCAGGTGATCAAAGTGGCCTCAGTTACTCAGTTACCAGTCTCATACCTCTCAGTTACCAGTGTCCAGCAATGCCAGGCTGCCTGCCTGCAGCAAGGCGTGTGCTACCACCACCCTCCTGCCTTGCCACCAAGGCTTAGGAGTACAAGAACGGGCAACAAGTTTGCTCCTGGATTTGCAACAACTAAGTTGCAGTTATCCCGCAGGTCTGTGCATCCTGAGCTAGTGAGTTTGCCGTCTCACTGACATTTGGTTGGCCTATACTACATTTTAGCTTCACTTTCTGCCATGTCTTCAATTATTTGTTCACTCAAAATTTGTTTTATAGGGTTGTAAACCAATGAGGTTGGATTAATGAGTGTGTAAACAGCTTGGATCATACCCTCCTTCCCATTTCTCACACTAACTGGATTCCTGTGTTATGGTATCTCTCTCTGATTTGATAGATCAGAAATCCCTACTATCAGACTGCCAATTTCATGGGCCAGTTCCCTCAGCACTGGGGATGGAGATTATCTGGTCTTTTTAGCTGGAATATATTAAACTCAGAGTTTAGCTTCCATCTGTAGCAGGGTAATTTCCATTTCTCTGAACATTTCCATTAGTCATCCTGGCTCTGACCCTGCAGTCTAGATAATTATTCTTATTGAATTGCAGCACCAAGCTAGTCTCTTATTTTTTGAGACCTAAATAAATTGTTTCTCCTTTTAACCTGAGCAGGAAGCTGAATGTTAGGATCTCACAGATAAATTCATTTGGAAAGGTAAGTCAGCAGGAAGAAATGAGTGGCTCTGAAGAGGTTTTGTTGGTTTACTTGCAAGGAGGTGCAAAGACCAGAACAAAATGCTCTAATGGGTTCCCAGCTGCCTGTCCCAAGCCCATATGGATGGTGTTGGAGCAGCCGAGCCCAGGCAGGGCTTCCCACAGAGCTGGGGTTACTGTCATTGTGGCCACCCTACCTTGCCAGCAGTCAACTGCAATGCCTGCTATCCCAAATACACAACATTTTGTTCATCTTTGAGAAAATTTTCTCATTGGCATCTTCTTTCAAGCCCCTTACTTGAAAGGTTAAACTGCTGATTTCCACATGGGTTAAGCAGTCCAATACCCAGTTGTTGTCTGATCCCTCCCTCACTAAAAGAGTAGGACACTTCTTGCCCTAGTTGAGAACACAGTATTTTCACATTGCTAAACACTCCTGGTAGGATGCAATAGCTGCAGAGGTCTCTGCTACTTCTTTTTAGTTCTTTCAAGGTCTAACCAGACCCAACTGTGGTTCCTTCTCGCACTTGCCACAGATAGTCTGATCTCAAATGTGTGGTTTCTTTCTTCTCCTTTTCATTTTTTCTTTCTTGGTCTCCACTCACAAGAGCATTTATGAGGCAGTTATTATGTGTCCTGTTAAGCTTGGAGTCCTTCCATGCCCCTTTCCCTTCCTGTCTAGACTACCATTTTCTGATTGTCTCTGATAGTCAGGGCAGGATGGAGTGCCACAGCCAAGCCAGCCTCAGCAGCTTCTCACTCTCTGCCGACCTCTCTTCCCTGTGCTGCCTCCCTGGTCCAGGGAAGTGATGTGACCATGCAAACCTCTGCATCAAGGCGGCAGGAGAGGTGGCACACAGTGGGAGCGAGAGACATGGAAGGATTCAACAACCATGACACAGAAAGTCAAAGCCTCCTCTTCCATGTTATCTCATTATAATTTACTTTTATTATCTTTCTGTTAACTTAAACCAAATCTGCTCGTGCCCACTTGGTCCAAGGTCATCTTCTGCCATGAGATTTTCTATAACCAGCTCTATGGATAACGAAATAGGTTGAGGTAACGTCACCCTTGCTTGGCTCAATGACAAGTGAATTGCTGCATCCAAGAATACCTGGGGCTTGTAACTATTAGCAGAACTATTTTCCAGAGAGCAACTCTGAACTTCAGGTCTTTTCAGTGATGTGATTCTCAAGAGTGTCTATTTCTGCTGAAACTGCAAACCATTCTCCCACTTCTAAAGCTGCTGCGAGGAGTGTGTGGCAGAGCACACCGAGTCCATTTCACAATCCCTAGTTCCCCATTCATCTCTTCCAGAATTAGCTGATAACACCCCATGTTTCTGTTTGCATTGGTTTCTCTGTTTCCTTAACAGCTAAGAGATCAGCCACTGTTCTTTCTGCTCATCTGTTTGTCTGTCTGTCTATCTGTTATCTTCTATGTACCTGTCATGGCCATTGCTTTTGCTCCACCATTGTCTGTACATTATCCACATTTTCTTCCCTTTGCTCCCTCTGACCAGCTCCCTAACAAGTGTGCAAACACTGCAGTTGTGTGTTTCTGATCTTGTGCACGTTGTTACCTGTAGCAGACCCAGTCCCTCACCCTCTGCACTTCAGGCTACATGAAAGCTTTTTTCAAGAGCAGAATTTTCCCTCTGTCTTTCCTTTTCTCATTCCTTTGTCCACTGATATCTCTGCTTTTAAATTACTTTTCTCTCTCTCTGTAGTAAAATCAAGCAAATGGTTTTACTGAGTCTCCCATAACCTCCTCCTCTCAAGTTTTTTTTTGAAAATTCTTCTATTTCTAGGCTAGTCAGCATTTATCCCACCAGACTGGTAGCTTAGGCATGCAGGTGAACTCCCTTTGCCAAGAGAAGTCCCATTCCTGGAAATGTCTATTATTGCAGCAAGAATGTGATGAATGTTATGTTCATGCTGTGCTGCCATGAGGGATGTCACATGAGCTTTCTTTGTCCTGGACCCCTGAATACTTTTCAACATTATTATCAAAAACTTATAAGAATTTGCTGATTATTTGGTGCAAGTTAATCAAGCTGAAAAGTGGATTAACTGCATTAATTCATTTCCATTTAGCTTTTACTGGAGTTTACTTCTTCAGCAGTTATTTGCTGAACTTGGAGATTGCTTACTTCATCTTGTGTCTACCTGACTCTGTAAGTGCCCGTGGCTGTTATCTTTTATGGTTATCAAGGCAGGTGTAGATGTACAGGACACAGCATCTTGACCCATCTGCCCTGGCCCCTGGCTGTGGCTGGAAGTGTTGAGAGCGCCATTGCCTCTTGTTGGGATCACATGGAGGGTTGCACTTCTCGGATTGGCCAGACATAACCCTGGCAGGAAAGAAGCGATCCAAGGAGGGCAGTGTCAAACCCATTGGTGTGATGATATGAAAACAAGCCTCCGGGCCAAAAGGCTTTTGAGCTGTTTGACAGTCATCATACCCCCTGGTAGCTGGCTGTACCCCCCCTGCTAGCTGGGGTTGTCACCATGAGAGCAGGACTCCATCAGGAGCCGTGTGAACACTCTCCATGCCACTGTGGCAGCCCTTCATTCTGCTGCAATCCCTGGGGATGCTGCACAGAGAGGGAGTTGGAGCACTCATGCAATCCCTCACAGGGCTGCCTGTGTGGCTGCCTGTCAAGGGGAAATAACGAACACCTGGGGTGGGACTTCATCTCAAAGGTGGTCACCCAAGTATGCACATTTAAAACTAAAGGCAAACCAGATACCTACACCCCACTGTGGTTAATGGAGCCTCAGGAGTGACCCAGACACTCAGATTTAGGAATACAATGAAAGGTGAAAGGAATAAATTTAGGAGTCCACCAAATGAAGCTGAATCCTACCTTTGATGACTAATAAAACCTTAATCTTCTCCAAAGGTTTTCTAAATCCTTAAAGCTGTAAACCCAGGCACTTGGTAAACAGTTGGAGGCTTTTCTGCAAGTCAGTCACAGGCCCAGGCAAAGCTAATGGTTATCCCCCCCTTGCACACTTTCCCTATCCATCCTTGGGCTGGAGAAGCTGCTCCAGTCCCCATCTCATGCCCCTTGTGCTAGAGCTGGAGGGAGAGCAGTGATTGCTCCTCTCCTGCCCCACATGTTGTGCCACAGCGGGATGGGTCAGCACAGCTGCTGGGTGGCAGACATGGGTGGGGAAATGTTCACTGCTTCCTCTCTATTACTCATGCCATTCAGTGTCTCAGGTGAGAGAGCCTGTGTTGGATTGGGGATGGCACCTATATCAGTGTGTGGCCCCATCCCCCCCTCTGTTAGTCAGGGCAGAATGGCTGAGTGCTGCTGCTCCTTTTGTCCAGCAGAACTGCAAGGGGGGGGGCATTTTCTTTGCCATTACTGACACCTCTAATCTCTGTTTCAAAACCAGCTTTCTGAAACTCAGGAGATAAAACATTTCCCTCCCTTTCCCAGCACAGATATGTTTTGCTTGTTGAGGTGAATGGTTGCAGTGCCTGTCTTTCTGCACTGCAGCACCAGCAAATATGTCTCACAGGAACATTCAGGCATCTATTTGATCCAAGATAGGAGCACCGAGACTTTTATTTCCATAGCTTAACCTGTTTAACCTTGTTTGTCTACTAACAAATCCCATTTAAGTGCTGTTCTTTTTATTTTGGTTGCTGTTGCACAGAAAAAGAAAGTTCATCAGGAGAAAAGCCTCTCTGCTCATGCCAGAGCTTACTGAAGAAAAATAGGCTTGGGTTTGAGTTTCATTTTTCCCTTGCAGAGAGGCCCAAACCAGTCACAGGGCTCCTCAGTTCCTTCACTGAGTCTGCAGCTGATGCCCTCTGGGTTATGCTGTCTGGGAGCACAGGGCTTCCCATCCATTCCTTGACCACCTGGCAGCAATGCAGCAGCAGAACTGGGAAAGGATGGCAGTGGGGAGCAGGTCAGCGTCTCCAGGCCCATTGATCCATCTGGCAGGTTGTCCTGAGACCACATGGGGACAAGGATAACCAGGAGTGGCCTGTGCACCAGCCAGCTCATGATGCCACACTGGGTGCCAACCAGGGCCACGTGTCGTGCATCCCTATGAGACAAAACCATCCCAAGGGGAAGTGCATGACTGGCACGTTACCATTTGCATGTGTATGCTAAACAGCACTGATTGCAGGTTAACAATCTTTTAGCCTGCATTAGAGTATTGTCATTGAATAACTGTGCACAGCATGGAAATGGCCATTGATGGCAGGGCAATTTGAAGATGAAAATAAATGCCCTTTGAAGCAGGACATGCACAGCTACAGCTTCTGCAAGGTGATGGCTTTCCCAAGGTAGCCCAGCCTGGGCAGATGACTATGCCAAGAAAGCACAAGTCAAATGCTTCCAGAAGACCCCGAGGAAAACAGAAAAACATGCAGGACTGTTTAACTGAGCACAGACTCTTGGCAGCACGCTCCAAGCACCAGTCTGACAAATCCTGGAGTCATGCTGCTCTGAGATGCAGTGTCCCAACAACAGGAGCCAGGATTTGCCCCTTGGTGATGGAGGTAACTTTCTAAGTCATGGTGCTTCTGCCAGCTCTGTACCACGAAACCACACTGGGCATCTGTATTGTGCTTCTGGGGGACTGTGACAGGCTGGGACCAGGAGTGGGTCTGCATCCCCACATGGGCACGGAGTATTTCAGGGGGACATTTCAGGGACACCTGTGGCTCAGTGCAGAACACCTTAGGCGAAGGGGCTTGGGTACAGTGTGTCCCCCAGAGTGCACATCGTGCTCATGCAAGGCAAAAAAAGGGGGTGGAGGGTGGAAGCAGGGGAGAAAGGAAACAGCTGCCTTATGCATGAAAAGATTTGCCAAACTCCCATGGTTAGATTTAATAGCTGGGTGCTGCAAGCTCAGGAGAACAATGTAATTTATGTCATTACTGCTAAAAGGCTGGTTTGATGGCAAGGGCTTCATTTGAGTTGCCTAAAACATTTAACAAAGGGGAAAGTGAAAACAAACATGAAAGCTGTATTAAAAATTATGAGGATTTTGGGGAGACTGCCAGGTACATTTTTCCAGTGGTACGAAGTTCTTTCCTGACAAACAGCTCATTTTGCCTATGTTAATTCTATGATATGAAGCTGGAGCTAGAGGTAGAAGGAAATAATTAGGTTTTGCTTTAGCTGCACAAGTTTCTGGAACAGTAGTTGGGTCACCCTGTTGTGCTTGAATAGCAGAAGCAATAGTGTGCTTTTTTTCATTCAGTATTAATTGTCTCTTCTTGAAAATTTACCTCTTAGCATCTTTTTAAAGTATTTTGGGGATGGGGATGGGAATGGAAAGAGACAGAATAGGTCCAAAGGGAGAAGGTCTGGGTGGTTGTGCTAAACCCACCTTTTCTACCAGTGCATTGAACACGACACTCCTGTTCTCACAGCAGCAAAAGCAGTGTGCGTGGCTAACCCTGCTGTTCCTCCTAGTTCCGCACACGGTGCTATTTTTAATGCATCAGCTCATGCAGCACTGAGTGGAGCGTGGCGGGAACTCAAGTTAAAAAAGCACTGCTGCCTCGCGAAGGCACCACCAGGCCTCCCTCTCGGTTCTGCCTGGTATGAGGCCATATGGTGCTGGGTACGTCCAGTCCTCTCCCTGCAGCTCCAAATGCCACCGAGCTGTGCAGGGAAGCACAGCTCACAGGCAGCACATCCATGGGTTCTCTCGGTGCTGTGTAGAAGCTGGGTCAGGGCGCCTTCCTTGGCCTGCTCAGCCTCTGCCAGCACAACACTGAAGGACTCAGGCAGCTGTGCAGGGAAAACTGAGGCAGCATCAGCCTCTGATTTACCATTTGGGCTGAAGGGCTTCTCTGGGGAGTTCTTGACCTGAGCAAGCATCAGCTGCCATCCTAGCCAGGGTCCTCTTGCAGCACTGCTTGGGGTAGTAGTGCTTAAATTACTGATACTGGGAATTCACCACAGAGCCCCCCAGCCTGCAGAGGGCTGTGCCTGCCTGTATTTGCCCACCACTGGGCACAGGCGTGACCACTAGGAACAGGCCAGCTGCTGCCAACCCAACCCCTTCCCTGAAGAGACGTGCTCCTTACACCAGTATCACTTATCCCACCATCAGGCCCTTCTCCCTTGTGCAGGCAGACAACCATGCGGGGGGACATTCGAGATGATGGTCGGCTCACCTTCATCCGGCAAGGCTGATCTTTGCTTGCTGTTAATTGCAGCCAACTGGGTAGCAATGATTTTGCAGCAGAATGGCTGCCAGGCCATTCAGATTATCTGCTCCAGCGCTTTGAGAGACAGCTGGTAAAGCAAATAGTAACAATCCAGAGAAATTATCTTTATTTGCCTGTGAGCACAGCACTGTAATGCGAGGCTCAAATGAGCTTCTTTTGGCACGCAAGGTCAGCGTTGCCTTTTGCATATGGCTTACATTAGGATAAGTCCCAGCCTCACACAGCATCTCTTAACCAAGAAGCTGCATTTCAATATTAGATGTATTTTGTTGCTCTTGTCAGAGATCAGCTTACAGAATTGGCTGGCAGGGAGATTTGAAGGTTTATATGTGCAAAACATTTGAATACTTTTAGATGAGTTTTAAGAATACATTATCATACTTTTTCTTGCTGTAAGACTTGTTGCTTCACACAGGAGATGGTCACCAATGCCCCATCAGCTTTAATAGGGCAAGATGCAGGATACGCACTCCAAAACATTCTGATTTTCATGATGCTTAACACCCCATTCCCCCTCCCTTCCACCCTTACAAAGTTAATGTTATGAAGCTGGTGTTTTCTTGTAGTGTAAAATACGTCTTTTGTTGAGCAAGCCAGACCCACAGATCCTCAGACTCTGAAGATCTCTGTAATTTAAGGGTCTGACATTATTTTTCTGTGCCTTTATTTTCACAGGTGTGTGCTTTGTTGCCGCATTCTCTGACTCAGAAGCCAGGGAAACACGGCAGGAGAGACACCCAGACAGTAATGATGCTGCTGGATCTCAGCATAAGGATCTCAGGCACTTCGCAAGGCACCATCATTCAGGACTTCCACACTACTGAGGCATTTGTGTCAGGGCCCCAGGAAACCTCTATGCTCTGTCTCAGCTGCCGCTGCCTGTGGACCCCCACCTGAGCATTCCTGAGGGTGCTGCTGGGCTGTGAGGGCTGTGTGAGGACAGGCACAGTGCACATGGCCAGCACTGCACCAACGGGCCTGCAAGAAACTTCTTTCTTAGCCAGTGGACCTGCAGTCCACTCTGGCTGGCTCTTCCGTGGAGGTTTCCAACAAGGAGAAGGCTTCGGTGCTGCAGCCAGATTGGAGCGGGTGCTGCACGGAGATCTGACTCAGACGTGCAGGTTGCCAGATACCCACCAGCTGCCAGAGTATTTCAATCATTAATAATGGCAGAATTAAATGCAAAGCATCAACAATGTTTCCAGAATAAGCTAGGGTTTTCAGCCTTACTGCTTCTCGCTTTTTCTTAAAGGATCCAGATCCAGCACGGATGGTGCTCCTGGAAAGGCCTTTGGTCTCCTTCAGGTTCTGTTCATCACATTTGTACCATACCTGCACTGTCAGTGCCACTGAGTGAGGAGGTCACCAGAAAGAGCAGATGTAATTCCTGGCACCAGCATATAAAGAACATTTCACTGACTCCACTGGACCATCCCTCCCAAGGCTGATCATTTGATGCACTTTGTCTTTTCCACTGTGTCCAGCAGTGGCTACTGAAAATTCAAGATATTGGTTTGGGTAGCTCTGGAGTATTATGGCTGCTGCTGTGCTTTTATTCCTTCCTATCACTATGCATTTAAGTGTTGTATCAGTTTCAGCACTGTCAATTCCTTGACTGTGCTCATCACATACAATAAACTCCACTGCCTTGTACTTGTGCTGTCTTCAGATGTTTTCCCTTTTGGAGCTGTATGAAAAGGTGCCTGGACCCTGCTGGATCTGCATGTGCTGTGCTACTCACCAGTTGTCACATCTTCACCTCTTAGTCTCATCATGTTAGACTCATCTCTGTCTTGAACAGTTCTCTTTTTCCACTGCTGACTGCAGAAGTTTTGTGTATCACTAAACCTTTTCATTCTTGTCTCTGGCTCACTTCGCTGTTGCTGACGTAGGATGTGAAATGGCATGCTAATGGTGCTCTACAATATTTCAAGTGGGAGCACAATAATTTTATAAAGAAGCTCCACAGTTAGTCAGTTTTCAGATTTGGTGTCTATTTTGAGTCCAGGTTATTGAACACAATGAAGTGCAATGATGCCTGGATCAAGGTGACTTGAGTTAGTCTAGGACATATGGTCTGTATATAATGAAAGCTTTCAAATCATCACTTTCCACATGCAACTCGAAAAGGATTTCCACCCACTGTTGTGCTATGCATCTAGTTTTCCCAGTTAGGACCATAGCCTCCCGGTCTTCCCTGGCATTTATGAAAGTAACTGCATGTTTTGCTACCAGCCTGTTCTGTCCCAGCACTGCCATTCCAGGTCATTAACAGCTCTATTAATCATTGCTGCCAGTTTGGAAGGAGAGCATACCCAATTCCTCACCTCTCATTGCATTAAAATGAATCTTTTTTCCTTCCTCCTTTGTCTCCTGCCTGTTTCAGTTAATATTCAGAAACATGTTTTGCCCACTCCTGCCATTTCAGCGCCTTGAGTACCTTTACTAAGTGAGTAGGAATGACAGGTTTGACAGTGCCAGCAAGCTTTTCTGCCAGGTGGTTTTTGCTGACCAAATCCCAGAATTGTTGAAGAGGACCCCATCAGGGCACAGCACCCAGCTCCGAGCAGAGTAGGGAGCTGTGGGAAGATAAACTTAGCAGGTTTCTGTGGTGTAAGTAGAGTGGCATTTCATGGAAGCACTTAAGTGTACCCCCCTTTTGGCTCTAGCAGTGCTATTTCCTATGTTTGCAGCTGGGCAAACAGTCAACAGCCAGCCTTGAAGATGTGGCAATCACTCGATCTGAGTTCAAGAATGTCCAGGGTAGCTCCAGGAAGGAGGTGCTTGATACTACCCGTCCCATGGCCAAAGAAGAAGCTCACAGAGAGGAGGGCAGCCTGCAAAGTCTCATGTCACATTTGCCACCCAGAAACCAGCCTTTGCAGGAGGGTTTGCAAAACAGTGAATTTCAAATGCCTGCAGAACAGGCACTGGAAGTGAATTTCAAATTCATGTCAAGCACTGGCAAAAGGAAGTTTATTCCAAAAGCCACGCTCAATCAGGGAATAGATACACCCCGTGACCTTGCATCCCATCAGCACAGCCTCAGTGCTGAGAATCTCAATTAGCACCGGCAATGCTCACGGCAAATATTAAACAAACATCTCCTGGGCTGGAAGAGCTCATTTGAAAGCTACTGGGTGGAGAAAGGAGAGCATGTTGTCACTAAAACTTACCACCTGTCTAAAGGGGATGGTGACAGAGTCTGTGAGGGCTTCAACAAAAACTGCTTTTAGCCCAAAAATATGAGGTGAAAAAGAGCGCAGTGGAGTACAAAGCCCAGCTACTGTCACCCACGTAAGGCTGCCCTCGCTGACTGCGTCTGAGGGAGGTCAGGAAGGGGGGCCATGCTTTGCTGCTTCCAGTTTCTAATAATTACTGCCTGCATGACAGGTGGTGAGCGTAGGTTTTGCATGTGGCCTCGGAGGAGCTTGTACCCACTCTCTTCCTCAAAAAGTAAAGATCTCTCTTTGCTGATGAAGAAGAAGAAAGCAAAGACACACGGGCACGCTTTGCAAAATGAACATGTGGCTTGTGATGCAGGTCCAAGAGCCTCCCTGGCCACAGCCTTCGTTTGACACGTTACAAACAAAACTACCCTTGGCAGCCGAGGCTTTCATCCCAAGGAAGCGCTCCAGTGTGTGTTCCACAAGAGACTGAGCGCTGGTGCAGACGGAGGGGCAGAGAGCTGCTTATCAGCCTTTTTCCATTAGCAGGGACAAGTGGCCCATCATTGCAGCTCAGCAAACAGCCAGTCCTGAGGAGGAGGCCCTGGTCCCAGGGCTCTGGTCCATGACGGATCTGTTGCCAGCAGAGGTGGCCAGCAGCCCCCACAGGGGCAGTGGCTTTGCTGTGGTGCTGGCCCAAACCCCACAGCTGGGACCTCGCAATCCCTTGGGTGTTTCCTTCCCTTTATCTCTTCATCTTGTCGGCTCAGGCCAGGGCCAAACTGCTCCTCAGGAGTGTCAGCCACCTCACACCAGCCCTGACTTGACAGTGCATCTGGGAAAACACTTTGGTTTCTGCATTCCTCCTCCTCGCCCAGCTCTAAGGTGTGCGAGTCTGAAACGAGACTGAATTTCCTTTTGTTTTCCTCCCTTGCAGGCCATTTCAGGCAAACTAATTTACTGGGAGATATCAGCTGGCCTCAGCCTGAAAATATGGGGCTGGGTTAAAAATTGTTTTTAGCAGCTCTAAGAAAGCATTTCCCAGTAGGTACATGCCAGCAGAGACTGCCAGTTCAAATCACCTCACAAGGACCCTTCAGAGCAGCTCTCAGACAGAGGTAATTTTGATAGTGAGAACAGGCATTTCTGCTATCACTTTTGCTTTCCTCTTTAGGAAAGAATGACCACTTAACTTTCTTTTTTTAATGGATTTCATTTGATTGGCATTGTTTATGTGGGGGAATTTCGCACACTGACTTGTCTCCTGTAGTTGTTTTTATATTGCTCCCTCTCCCCCTGAGAATTTCTCTATCAGTAAAAGCTGTTACTGTAAGTACAAACTTTTCTCCTCAATTCTCCAGGGTTTTGCATGACAACAGGAGCCTGTCTGTGGAATCACTCTTTCCTCAGTCCGTTCGGGGTATCCCATGCACTCATAAGCTGGAGTGCACCACACTGGTTCCTTAAATACTGGCTGTGGGAAGATCTGCCTCCCTTGGTGGGGGCTGGAGAGTCCCCAGAGGGGCTTGTTATTCACCACGCGCTGCCAAACAGACTGGCAAGCTTGCTTGTACACAGACAGTCTCTGAGATCAGGTTCACAAAGCATTGCTCTCATTTTTTCTCTTCTCCCCCACCACTTAAAGATCAGAAAAAGAATTCAGCATCTAGAACCAAGATGTGTGCAAGAGAGTAGCTCCCTCTTCGCTTCCCTCTTTTCCATCCATCTAGCCAGAAAGCACAGATACACCCCCAAAACCATCTTTTATTCCCTCTGACCATTAAAATTGTGAGCAGAAACATGCTAATACACAAAAATGTACCCTTCTCCATTTGTAACAGCTCTTTTAAATAATTCCTGCCAATTTACTAAGCCTGACCTCATGTTTCCCCAACATCACAAAGGCCGGCTCTATTCAGGCTGTCCCTTTCCAGGAGATTCCCCATTTGAGCACTTGAAATGCTTTTTGTCTCTTTGGCCACATACAACACTAAAAGGACTAGAGTAGAGTTTATGTTTACCCAGATTACTTTTACAAGTACATCAAGATCTACACAGCCACTTCTTGCTTCATCAGGATTTTTAAACACAGGAACAAGAAAGGTTTAAGCTCCAAGTTTTTTCAACAAACAGAAATAGTGCAAATTCATTTCCTCCCTTGTTGCTTTACATTCAGTATATGCTGATGCACTTAGAGGCAGGGGGGTTTCAAAACCAACGGTCTTTCAAGTTTATTTCGTTTCAGGGTTTAATTTTTTTGTCAGTTATTTTTACTGACAGAATAACTCTCAGTGAGGGGAGTTGTGGGATCTGTTGTGCCATGGAATCCTCCTTTGCATGAGTATCTGTCTCCACAACTTTGTTTCCACAAGCATGAAATGAGGATATAATGCATACATTTCACTCAAGAGTTTAAAGCTCATTGCCTGAGAGCATGATATAAATATAGACTATAAACTCAGCAAAGAGAAGGCAAAAAATCTGTTATTTCACCACAAGATATTGTCAGACCATTAAAACAAAAGACTGCTGATAAAGCTTATATGCACAGTTGGATAAATGACTAGTAAAGGGTCTGTTAAGTATCATCAGACGAAAGGATTCCTTATTTCCAGACTTTAACATGGCACATGTGCAAAGGTGTCTCTTTGCTTCAATAGGAAAAAGCTGGGAAGGACAGGTCATTTGAGATCCTCTGGCTCTATGTTCCTGAGTTTAACTCATCCTTGAGGCACTCAGCTGAGGAAAATGCAACTGCTCATCTTTTTCAGAGTATTTTTAAATAGTTGTGCAGAAAACAGAAGTTGGAAAAATAAGTCTTAGCTGGAAACTTTGCTTTAACTGAGTATCGATGGCTACCTCCTCTAAATCATTCAACAGACATTACGAGGGTATTTTAGTTTTTACTCACTTTTAAGATACGCCTTCAAAAGGCTGCTTTACCATCGGTGTTGGACTGATTCTGGCAGAACACTTCAAATGCTATTGTACTGTAATCCCTAGATGAGAAGCCTTGCCAAGTTTAATTTTATTTCAATTTAGCTTTTCTGTAGGAGCCCCAAACTTTCCAGTTTCCATGACTGTTTAGTTAACTACAGGAAAAACTCCTGCCCCATGCGCTCAGGTTGTTGCTTTGGTCAGTACTAGAAGAGCCACTATTGAGTGTTTGGCCAGTGACAGCAGTAAGTTGTGCTTACTGAGAAGTGGATAGGTAAATGGCCAGGTAAAAAATACCCCATTCTTTGAAGATCCTCAGGTGTGTTGGTAGTGGAAGGGTGCGTGCCCTGACACAAGGTGTCCTATCCCCTCCTGCACCTTCGGTGAGTTGCGGGGGGCCAAATCCTCTCTGCACAACCTGGAAATCTCTGAGTAGAGAACAGAGCTCTGCATCTCACTCGGTGAGTCCCTCTGGATGGGGTCCCCTGGGGCTGTGACACAACACTTCAGCTCTGGCTCGGAGGCAGGGCAGGCACGCCAAGGGTCAGGGCGAGGTGCGTCTGCAGCTTGACCGCAGGCAGCAGCACACGGGTTTTGTTAAGGATGCTGTCGGGGGATGTGCTGGAGGCACATCCTGGAGGAAATGGGGTAGCAATGCACCCACAGTGCAGCACAGCAGGCATTTCACAGTGCAGGAAACCCACACAAGCAGGACATTGCACCTGGGGCATTGAGCTGCTTTGCTCTTGGTGCCACTCAGAGAAATTTATGCATCCAAACGCGCTGACAGCACGGATGCTGAATTGCCCCCTGATACACCTTTGGCAGAATGTTTATCTCAGACAGCCCGTGTTTGCTTCAGCAATCAGGCAGCGGCCTGAGCTTTTCTGGAGTCTGTCCACACAAAGCCAAGGCAATGGGAGGCCTGCTCTAAGGGGATTAGAGGGGATCTCTGCTTAATTAGTCTAAGAGGGCTGATCTCAAAGATTATTTCTCACACAGAGCAGAAAGAGCTACCAAATGATCTTTGGGTCAGTCAATTACTGCCCATATTGGGTGATGTGGCAGAAAACTGGTCAAGACTTTTGATCCAGAAATCCAGTAGCAGCGATAGCTGGAACCATACTGACACATAGCTGGTCAGGGGGAAGCATAGGCCATACCCCTCCCACAGGGTGGCAGAGCAGCAGCCTCTGAAATCATGGTGGCCTGATTAGCCCAGCTTATCTGGAAACATCCTCCGTGGTGGCTCCTCAAGGCAGAACAAGTGTTCAGCATGATCTGGTTGTGCAGTTCCTGACTAACACACGGAAGAGAAAGATGGCCCCTCCCACCCTTCCTCTGTGATGGACAACACCTGAAGGGGGTTTTTCAAGGGAAATGCAGATTTAGGAGCAAGTGCATGATCAGTTAAAGAAGCTGCATGTCTCTAAACATACTAAGTCCCAGCTGTGGTCTGCAGGGAAGCTTTGCTAAAGAGGGTGAACGTGGCAGCTGCTGCAATGCTAATCCAGCTTTCTCGGCGCTCACAGCACCATCGCAGGAGCAGGCTGCTCATCACCCAGCGCCCACACGCTGTGGCAGACACTGTTCATTCAAGCACTTCCTCACAGGGACACTTGTATGGGTAGAGAATAGGGAACTCTCTGTTTTCTTGAACTTTTCTTATCATTGCTGCCACCAAGCCCCAAGTGACCACCAGCTTCCAGCATCTCATTTTATAACTGATCAGGGAACTTTATGGATTATGTTGATACTGCCATCCAAGTTCAGTTCTTCCCCTCCCCAGGCCTTCCCATTTTCCTCCTTTTAATTCGCATTTATAGGTTTATGGACATAAAAAGGTGACAAATAGTAGCTGAAACTTTTTTTTTGTTGGAGATAGCAAGATGAGGAAACCTGAATTTGGTTTGTATCGTTTTTTCTCTTGTTTGCTTGGTTTTTTACTATTTGGTGTTTTTTGCTCATTGGCATGTTTTAAAACCTTTGACAAACGAAAAAGTTTAATAAGGACCAGCACTGTGAGCTTTTTGAAAGTGTGGTTTTCATAATTTATCAGAAAACTCTACCACTTATAAACAAGCAAACTAGGTTTATAGCTTCAGTGATGCATAGGCTGTGTGTATTTCTGAGTCAGAATGTCTCCTGAGAGCAGGGGAGACGCAACTTCTGCCGTGAACTATTGATTCAAGAGCACAGAGTGGTTGCTTTGTGAAAAACCTATACAAGATTAAAAAAACCAAAAAAACCCAGACAAAAAAAGGGAATAAAGGAGGAAGAATCTCTCTTGTCTCATATGAAACAAGTTGTTTTCCACATAGAAAAAAGATGAACATGAGAACATGATGTTCACCCAGCGGCAGAAGTGGCTTGCCTGGAGTGAAGAGCCATGTACCTTTATGAGTAGTGTATCTTCCCTGTCACTACCCTTCCTCCATACTGACAAATAAAGTTTTTTACCAGTGTATGTTTCTGGACAAACCAAAGACCTCTGAAACTGGGGATACCTCACCTAATGGGGAGAAAGCAAGATTTATTGCTCTTCAGATTTCCTCTAGCCATGAAAAATGATAAGGAAAATGAGCATTTTGCTTTAGATCTTATGCAGAGATGAGAGCCCCCTCCTCACAGTCATCACAGAGAGCTTGTTTTGCAGGTGGATTAAGGATATCCACCTGATGGGTTAACTTTAAATGCAGAGATTAGGAATTATCTCAGTAAACTATCATGCATGTCACGCACAGCATTCTCCGGTTGAAAAGGGGAACAAGTAGACAACACGCTCTAAGTGCCCACCCACTCCTCATGATCTCTGACTGCTTGAGTAAGTACGTTCCTAGAAATAACCACAAATAGCACCTTCATCATGAAGGGTTGATTGAGTTCCCTTAATAAAGAGGTGCCAACTCTTATGAATACTTCTCAAATCTTCACAGTGTAGCTTTTCCCAAGAAATTAGGCAGAACTAGAAGTCTTTGGTGTTCTCCCTCCATCTTAAAACATGAAGTTATATCAATACTGCATCTGACTTTAAGTGTTGTCTTCCCCCCAAAAAATTTTCAATAGAACCACACAGGAAAAAGAAAAAAACTTTACCTAAAAACCAGTTAGAGAAATACACAGGCCTAGAAGAAATCCTGCCTTGGTTAGAGCAGCACCTGTTACAAGTATTGAGGCTTCATGGAGAATTGAGAAGCACCTGAATACACATAGCATTGAGTGTCCTCATCCATTTCCCCTCTATCAACAGGACACTTACGTATCATCTATTTTGCTTTGCAGAATCTCATCTTCTTTGCATTAATCAATTATTTGTGTTCCTGTATTTAAAATCTCACACAGCAAACACTGTAAAGATTAACTTACTATTGCCTTACTCAGGCAAGGACGTTTAGGCAAAATCACACTAGCACTTTTGGAAATTTTTTCTTACGTCCCTGTGTTGGTCACATGCCACTGGGCAGGTTATGAGGTTCCTGTGTTCAGACCAGTCCTCCACTGCTGGTGTTAATGAAGTCTGCCTCTGAATCTGCTCCTAGATGACTTCACTGGCAGCAAAGCTGATTTCTATTCCTTAAACAAGAAACATTAAGATCTACGGCTGGAAATCCTCCCTGCTGAAGTCTCATCCTACTCTTTCCCACTCTGTTTCTCAGCTCTCAGCCAGTGCGTACAGACAAGGACTGTGCCTTGCACCCAGCAGTTACTATATATGAAATACAAAGAGCAGAAGGCACATCCAGTCCAGCTAAGAGCCTGGATGCAGTTTTATCCCTCCTCATAGTAGGCAAACTATTTTTTCAGAGGCTTATAATTTGGCCAAATTTGGACCCATGTACCAATACTGTGGGGTTTTGGGCAGTTTCCCAGTGGTTCAAACCAGAATGGTGCCAGGTTTTGACAGCGTTTTCAAGAATTTAGCACATGCAGAATGGTGCATCATCCATTGTTTTATCCTTAGAAACAGCTGAACCATTAAAAAATAGAGAACAAACAACCACCCCCAAATCTGGGACAGAGAGATCATCCTGAAAAAACTGGAGCTTTACTAATTAGTTTGGAAAGCAGCAAAAAAAAAAAGATCACCTTGTCTCATACTGGAAAGTGCCAGGCAACCTCTATTCAGTTTGATTATTCCATCTGCAAGAACAAAGGGTGAATAGCAAAAAGAAGCCTATGTAATAACCAAAAGAGCTGTGATCTAGAGTATATTCTTGGCTGTAGGATGAAAGCATGTTTTGTTTTCCTAAGCTGTGTTGTACAAATAGAAAGCTAAGGTGCCATGTCTCAAGTATTTGGGGATGATGTTTGAGGTCAATGTCTTTTGCTTATTAAACTACAAGGACTCTAAAGCAACAAAAAATTAAGAATCTTTCATACAACCTCTCAAGAAGCAGCTTTATACTTATTTCAATTAATATATCTTGTAGAAGGCTACACTTCAGAGTTCTCTGATCTACCTAATAAGCACTTTTGTGCAAGAATACTCTTAATAGTCGTATTTCTACCATGCAACATAACACTCAGTCTACCTACATATTTTTCTTCAGCATTCTTTTAGGTTTATATTTTCACCTCTTTAACCTAGATCCACCCCCATTCTCCTCCATTTCTGCCAGCTAACCACCTCACTTTTCCACTTTTCAGTGAGACTCCTACACGGCTGTCTGGCCTTGCGAACACTCCTAAGAAGAGCAGCCAGGTCTGTTATCCAGCTGTCTACGTATGTGGTCACTGCACCGTGAAGAATTTGAAATAAATTCTCAGTGCCCCACCGACTATTTCATATTTCAGTCAGACCAAAAAGCGTGTGTTTGAAAGTACACAGGAAAACCGTTCCAGCAGAGCGGGATGAAGATGTGCCGCTAGCAGTTCCAGTATCGCACAGTGCCTGGCTCACATCAACACGGCTTTTTCTTCCACCCACTTGCAATCCAGCCTGTAAATGCAACCCACAGCCTGGAGAAGAGAAGGCTCCAGGGAGCCTTCTGGCAGCCTTCCAGTACCTAAAAGGGGCTTGCAAGAGAGCTGGAGAGGGACCTTTGACAAGAGGCTGTAGTGACAGGACAAGGGTGAATGGCTTCAAACTGAAACAGGGCAGGTTTAGATTCTAAGGAAGAAATTTTTTCACTGTGAAGGTGGTGAGGCACTGGAACGGGTTGCCCAGAGAAGCCCTGGATGCCCCATCCCCGGAAGTGTTCAAGGCCAGGCTTTGAGCAATCTGGTCTAGTGGAAGGCATCCCTGCCCATGGCACGGGGGCTGGAACTAGATGTACTTTAAACATCCCTTTCTATCTGAATCATTCTACGAGCCTATGGCTCTTAACTCAGTACTTTTTACTTCCAACGTGAAAAGAAAAACATGTTGTGTTGACCATCAGACAAACAAAGCCCTAAACAACTGGAGTCAAAATCCAGATGTATTAACTCACCTCCCTATGAAGAAAAGAAACCTGCAGTTCCAAATGTCTGCAAATTCTGTGACTGCAATTAGCACAAAAAACCAAAAGTTCTTTCTGCAGGTTTTATGGCAAAACAGGAATTATGTTTAAGACAAATGAGCAGGGCACTAGTGCGTTCAAACAGTCACTGGAAGCTGGAAATTTCTTTCTTAAATGAGAATGACCAAGATGGTGCCTGCCAAAGGAAGACATGACTACGGATTGAGTACACTGCTATGGGCCAGACGGAGCAATAAATACAGTTGTCAGCAATTTCAGAATCATTCTTCCTGCGCTCAGAAAAATAGATGTAATTTGATGGAGAGTAAAGCACAAGGTAAACAGCAAGGACACAACACTGCTGAAGGTAACTTGAGATAGCAGATGTAGTCCAGTGATTCTCTGGTCAAGCAACAAAAGTAATGAGCAAAGGTTGGTGACCCAGTTAGTCTGATGCCTGTGGAAGATTGGTAACAAGATACTATATCTAACCAGAATATTTTACGGAGTAAGAAACTTCCTGCAGCAGCTAGAAAGAAAAAAAAAATGATGGGGGGAAGAGTGCAGAGAGACAGAGAAAGCATTTGCTAGGAGTGAAAAATTCAAAAGTTTTCTAGCTGTTCAGTTATTTGAAAAAAGCATGTCACACATTGTCATTTTTTTTAACTCTTCAAAACAGCCCAATGAATTCCTGTTGTCCCTCTATAGGTATCTTCTTGGGCAAAACAAAAGGATATTACTAAGCCAATGGGACTGGAAGAACCCATCAGCAAAAGTTCCCCTGGAACTGATTTACACAATGAATGGGCAAATCAAAAACATGAAATTAGCAGCATGTGTCAGCTGTCTATATGATCCATAGAACTAAAAGCTTTTAAGATGTGCCAGCCTCAGGCTTCTTGCTCCTTAAGGCATGCATGACATGAAAACAAGAGACTACCAAGCACCCATCATTAGTGAAAATAGGGTATTTTAGCGATACTGGCATGACTAAAATGTAACTGCTGATCAGGGCCAATTAGCTAGAATAATCCTGTTAGCATTAGCTCAACTGTTCATTTACAAACCTCTGCAACACTAATTGTATTTGAAGTTCTTTCTGACACTAACTCCTTTTGTGGGGTGCTGAAAGCCTTCAAAACACTCATCAATTGAACAGCTGATATAACAAACAGTCTTTCTTTAACCCTTTGCAGTGCTATAGTTCTGCATATTAACTCTATCATGTACTGACCAAGTTTTTATTTGGTCAATTTTTATATATGGAACATTTTATTATATATTTACAATAAGCACTATTCTCTTGCTATAGGAAGAGCTGTATCTTATAAAAGACTATTACTGATTGATGTCAGTGCATATCCCACTAAGAAAAGCGAACAAAAAAAGCCCCTCTGTTGCTATTGCTCTTTATCAAGCTCGTAACTTAAATCACAACATCCATTCATCCACAAAAAATAAAGTATATTTGATTTTTACTTATTGCTATTTAATTTGTACCATTTTGGCAGGAAACACTTAGCTGAACTGAATATAGTTGACAGTGTTGTTTCAAATTACTGGGCACCCCCATCAGCTCTGGATGAACTTTTTGACCAAATCAAAATGAACAATACAGAAAATGAAAGGAAAATTTCATTAAATAAATTTATTTGTTAAAATAATTTAACTCCAAATACAACTGCTGAGTTTGCATTGAGTTCTATGTACAATTCTTGTTTTATTTGAAACATCAAGGTTTAAACAACTGACATTGTTACAAAACAAACTGTTGCCCCATTTTAAGTTGCCAGTTGTATTAGAGCTCAACAATTAACTGTGAAATACATTAATTCACCCATAGGAAACTCCAAATCAACAGCGTTAAGTCTGACTCCAGAACCCACTTCAGTCTTTCTTCAAACCCTGATCAAGAATTAACAGATGCACAACAATGCAGATAAAAGCCTCCTGCAGTTGTCAAACATTTGCTTTTGTTGCGGAGTTTCACAATTAAAGCCTAACCAGTGCTTTGACGGCACACTGGTAAAAAAAATAAAAAATTAAAAACAAACATGCACAAAACCCCCCAACCAAATGGCTGACATCTTTAGGCAACATTCTATACAGGAAAGCAAATACCAGTAGTTTTCCCACAGAAAAGTAATGGCAACTGTAGCACTGGGGTTAGGGAGAGGCTAGAATCAGAACATAAAATGTCACCAAATTTCTTTTTTTGATGCTCTGAAGGGGTGGGCAGGGGGATGGACACAACAGAAAAAACCCAAACAAAATCCAATGCAAGTTATATTTAATAGTTTTGATCTGATTCTGGTTTGTTTGCTTTGAATGGTTTTTGTGTGTATTTTTAAGGGAAAGAGGAAACAGTTGCTCTCACTATCATAGCTTAAAAGAATAAAAGTTGCAACTTTTTTTAAAAAAAACCAACAAAACTGGAGAAATGCTGTCTTTGTAGAAAAGTACAAAGCTCTACAAGAACAGCCAAAGGAAAAGTGGGTCTTTGGAACAAATCATAATATTTTAAGGCATGTTATAAGAAACTTTCAAATACTATAATTGGTAATCCTATCAGGGTACAAATGAAACAGTGACCCAAGTGCAGTGACTCCTGCAGGGTGGCCATGCAGCCGCCGTGTGGCTCACCTACCTCCCTTTCGGCTACCCCTGTAACTTGAAAAATCTGTCGAGTGCAACTGTCATTGATTCAAGCTCCACTATCTTCACATTAGTGGAAATACAAATAGTGCATAACTACTTCCTCAGAACTATACAATGAAAAACAACGCTTACGCTTTGCCCCCCCCTCAGCCAAGTTGCATGGCAGCTTACATATGGCCTATGCTTTTGCAAATGTAAGAGTGTAATGAAGAAACCAAACTGGGAGATATTTTCCTCAATAGTTTCTGTTAAAAATTTACTGTGCAATTTTTCCTATATTTAAAGCCCATCTGCTTTACCTTATGAACTTCATGTTAGGCTGTTCATACTCTACTTCATGCCATTTCCTTGGCTGATGAACAATCTATGAGGTAAGATTTTTAACATCTCTGTAAATAACCTCACATAACACGCACTTCCAACTCAGTTTGAAATTTGGCTTTGGCTTGTTTTCTGGGGTTTGTTTTTCATGTTTTGTTTTTTTTTCTTCTGAGTGCTTGTGCAGTGGATCTCACACTGACAAGCTGTTTTACGGATGGATTGTGCTGTTTGATAAACCGTTTCCCAATCTAGATATTCGAAACCCTGAAATATCATGAATCCAACGTATCACATCTTGCTTAAGCATGGCAGCTGACACAATGGGCAGGCAGGGGGTGGTAAGAGAACATTCATACCATCTAGTTTAGGCATGTGAGTTGTGTGACTTGGAGGACTAAAGTTAAAAGCCTATGTTTGCTATATAGTCAGCGGAAAGAGGTAGGTGCCTCTAGGAGGGCGATTCAGAGCACTCAAAATGGGCATTCAGATGCCAGAAATAAACGGTGTGCCTATCTCCCTAAGAGAACAAAGTACAGTAACAAAAGCTCTGCAAGGTAGATGGGAAATGGGCTACATTTACGTTCTAGTAAGGCTTAATGCTCTGTGACATCTAATGCCCTTTTTCACACTGGCTGTGGAAAGGTCTTGAAAGATTAAGGGCAGAGTTGGCCAGTTCTCTTCTGTGAATACGATTTTCTTTACTTATCATCCAGTGAACTATAATTCAAAATGTTAAGGATATTTATGTATGGAAATCTGCAAAGTGTTTTCTACTCCAGTGTCCTTTGTGGCAGATGAGAGCGCTTTTAGGAAGTTCTGCAGATGGAGGCAAAACTCTCGAACCTAACTCCAATTACAGCATTTCTAAGGGCCATATACACACACACATACACACTCAACACACACACACACAGCCCAGCACCCCTATTTTCACTCATTTAAACACAAGGAACTACACTGTTACTGCACAAGATTGAAAAACTAATAAACGCATGGTGTTATTTAGACCACAGGCTCAGTGACTGTATTTTTATGGCCAATTTTACCTATAAAAGATCCAGCTCAAGACAACCTCTCCAGCATTTAAAATCTAAACATTGCAATTGAAAACTTTTCTATACTTTGATTGTAAGACTTTGAAATAGGTATCTGTGCCATTAGTCATGCAAATGATAAATACTTCACTGCTATGAAACTAGCAAGTCAGAGCTCGAGCATCCTTTCAAAATAAAATATTTGCTCCCACCATTAAACACTCCAATAATTGGGGCAACCTTTGAATAGTGTGTCAGGCAATTAAAGAGCCATTTCCACACTCACCTAAGGAATTACAACCGTAACTATTTCACCTCTGAACCAAATGATTTCACATGGTTATTCAATTTAAGTTTTCAACATTAAAGCGATCAAATAGCAAACTGGATTTTCAAAGGTTAGTTCGGGATCACACCAGAGAATGTAGCCCTTAAAGGCAAGAAAAACTGTTGTCTTTAACAAACTTAAAAATGCAGGATGTTCATACTGTCCCACGAGGTTTCTGCAGAAGGGAACATATGGATGAAACATGGCTTAATTTTCCTTACAAGATGGTACTAGTTAATCTATTAAAGTGTTCCTTGTTAGTAAGGCTCAGCATTTTTTTTTCATCACAGTTGCTTCCTCCTGGTTCAGTAAAGTGAAAATAAAGATGCTTCCTGCTTTGTAAACAGAGGGTTTGTTTGGCTTTTTGTAGACCAAAACCTGAAGCGATCCTCCATTTTTGAGCAGCAAAATGAAAGATTTAAAACATTCCAATGCCAGACTGTTTCTTCACCTGTCACTTGCTTCCAGATCTCGCCTCTCTTTTCACACGCCGATTCAATGTTTTCTATTTCAAGATGTGGGATAACGTGTAGAAATAATAGCATTGATTTTGAAAAGAATCCAAACTATATGGGTCTCTGGTAGCCTTTTCCTCCAACACTGTCAGAAGTTCTGGTGAAATCAACATAACTGACTGAACAAACTCAGCCACATGTGATAGTGCCCATTCTGAAGCGTGGTAATCAGACACCAAAAGACTTGGCTCTCCTTTTCATGCTTATGCTCGTCATGGATGGTCTTCAGAGACATCCTCTCCACTGCTTTCGTCTCCTGTTTCCAAAAGGTTCTACCCTCTTCGGAAATAGTTGCTGTTGTTGCTGTCAGACATGACAACACACGTACGTTCGACTGGAACGACCCTGTAGATCAACTGACTGTGCCATAAAATTGCAGGTGCTCAAAGGGAAAAAACGGGTGAGATGTGGTCATTTAACCCAATTATATTCAGAGTCAGTGATTGACTTTCAATGCTCAGCTCTGAGAATGTTGCTACTTCACTACAGATGTATTTCAAGTGACCCACAAACCAGGAAGTGAAGTAGACAGTTTTACCACCTTAGAAAATTTCTGCAAATTAAGTCCAGGTTAGGTCATTTTTAATGCTATTGTATATTACATGCAGAACAGCATGGATCATCTTTGTCTGGCTGTGCTGCATAGTTCATTTGTCTAACAATTTCCGCAAAGAGCTCATCCACCATTGTTTTACTTTTAGCAGAGGTCTCCATAAAGGGGCAGCCCCATTCTTCAGCTAAGGCTCTGCCTTCACTCAATGATACTTCTCTCTCACTTTCCAGGTCCACTTTATTACCAACCAGAATTACTGGCACCTTCTCATACCTACAGTTTAAAAACAAAAACAACAACAATAATTATATTTTTAAAAATGGCAACATTCTTAAAGAAAAAAAAATTAAAAAAAAAAAAATCTATTTTCAAACAGGACAGACCCAACAGGAAAGAGACATTTGGATGATTTTAAAATTTTATATTTGAAAAAATGCATATTTCACATTCTAGTGATTTGTTGCACACCTTGTTCCCCTCAGAGCTTTAAAAGTTCTACAAAAATCTTCCTCCTCTGAATTTCCCTTCCCTCCAGGAAATATGCCAGGAATACTTCCACACTACAAAAATGAGGAATATAATACTATTTTCTCTGTTTGCAATCTCCATGTGTAAGAACAGGATGGACATCAAACCTTCCCTTCAACATTACATCTTCCTTCTCCCTGAACAGGTACTTTGTATCTCCTGCTAGGGATAATGATGCAACACTCTCCCTTTCAAGGGTACATTTACCTGTGGTCAATATACACAGAACTCTCTGAATGGCAATACATGAGACAAAACCAAAAGGCCAGTAAATTAATTACATATTTCAGGAAATGTAATCCACTTCAAGTACCGCATACATACAGAAGTACTGCTATATAAAAACACGTATTAGATAATACAAAATGTATCTATTTCTCGTGCAGCATTCACATCATTATGCCAGCTAAACAAGTTGAAGAGACAAATAAAAAAATCAAAATTAAGTTCCAGCCAATACTATCACAGTTCTGCTTCATAATCAACTCGGACAGCACAACAGATCATATAACTATGAAGAATTTATTACTTTGCACCTCCTTGTGAAGGGATCCTCGCCAAATTTTTTACAAAATTGAAATGCCTGCCTTTTTTTTTTTCCCCCCATCCTCACATTCATAAACCTTTCTTCAGACATGAAACTAAGTGTTCCATCAGGTTTTAAATTTACATATTTGCCACAGAAAAGAAAAGAGAGAAGAAAACACTGGGCCTATTGCCAAAATACTCTCACACAGGTTTTCTCATGAAAGCAGCTAAGACTGAGAGAAAAACCAATTATGACTTTTAGCACTTAAACCAGATCTAAGAGAAGCAAGATGGTACCTTCTTAACTTAAACCTGATTTTCTCCTTCATATTATCAGAGCAGTATTGCTTTCAATCAAATCACTGGAGTAAGACTGGACTGTGGACAGGCTAAAGACGCAGCTGACACCTGCACTAGCTGAAGATGACACCATCCTTAAGCCACCTATTACACCTTCTTCATCCCTCCCACCCATCTCCCCTGCCTGCCAGGCAAGGCAGCAGAGCAGTGCTGGTGCACCTGCCTCAGCTGGTTGAGGGAAACAGGCTGTTTCCCTGTCTGTCACCACTCTGCACCGGAACAGGTAACCTGTGTGTTCCTGCTGGCTCTGCTGCAGGGATGGCAGGCTCCCCCAGAGTCAGAATGGATAAAAGGCCAATAATGTCTCAAACCACATAATCAACTCTTACATCACCAGACTAGTATCAAAAATTTGTCCAACTATGTCATAAGATGTAGCCAAAATTTGTTATGCTTTGTTATGCCTCTTTGCTAACTAAGGGAATGTCATTTAATCCATAGTCTAGGGCTGTCATCAGTAATTGTAGAGAACTCCCCTCACTTTTACCATTTATCCTGCCTTCATTTACCATCTGAAGAGACACAATCCATTTCTTACTCCGTGGATATGCAGTGTTTAGCACAATGATACCTTTGGAACTCTTGCAAGAGCTAAGCTGCCATTAATTAAGTACCAAAATACACACAAGCATCTTGAAATCTGTCCTCCTGTGTTTAAACACAAGACAGCATAGTCTTTAATTACATAAGATGGATGGTATTCAACAGATAAAAATAAATATTGAACTGCTGTCTTATCTTTATTGTTCAGATGCATGTGTCCTGTTGTGTTTGACACACAGCATTAAAAAAACCCTTCAGTGGAAATGGAATCAGGTACACCTTTGTTGCATTTCTTGATATCTGAGGGCCTTGAACTTCCTCTCACTCTCCACTGGCTTGCCCTCTGGTAAAACTGAAAAATTCAAAGCAGGTGCTTGAGAAGTGCCCAGTGAAGAAATAGATCAGCCAGAATTAAAACACAAGATCACCTCAGTTTTGTGAGATCACTCCAGTTTGTTGAGAAACATATGAGGAAACACATACACACTTGTTGCAGCGTTATAGTCAGTTCCACTGAAACATTCAAGTACTTAAAAGGTTTCGGAACCTTAGAAAAGCTGGGCAACTAAATATCTGAGAGTCTGTACGCTATGAGTACTCAGCACCTGGGAAATGGAGCAGTGGAAACACTGACGTTGTGTACTGAAGAACAGAATGAACTGATGAGCTGACAGAAAATATGAGAAAAGCCTAATTTAATTTATTTGCACAGGGCCATCTAGGAACCATTAGGTGGAACAGATAGAAGCAATTTTCTGTGTTGCTTTTCCTGTTGCATTTACCCAATTCACTACCTACCTTCACCACCTAAAATGAGATCCTACAGTCAATAGCCTTATTCACCTTATAATTCAGATTCATCCAATAACCAATAACTTTACAATACTGAAATGTCTAAGAAAGTGTTTCTGCAAAGCTCTCATTATGTCTTCTTATAAAAAATTAAGTTGCTCTTGCAGAGTCCATCCCTGTGCTACCTAGATTTTGAGTAGTAAACTTTAGAGAAAATACATCATATATATTATATATATTCTGCATGACAATGACATATATTTTAGATTTGCTTATATACTTATGCTTGTCTATAATATACACACACAATTTGTCTTTCTACATAGACAAGTCAGTGTCTACTACCTAGAATACAGCAAATAATGGAGAAACAGTCCATGGATTCTGAACAGAAGACTGGCTCTGGTATGGGCTTATGAGCTCCAGCTCAGTATCAGTCCTGCCAGACCCAAGCTGCATAGGGGGAGTTAGACCAGACTTCTGTGTATCATGTTCCCCAGGCATCAAGAGGACGATGAACTGCGTGTCTTCATTCAGAGTGCTAAGGGTCACCGCACCGCACTTCCCAGTTTTTGAGTTCTGGTAATACTTTGTGGAACATCTAGCTCTTGACTAAATCGAGCTCTACAAGCTCTGAAGTTCAAGCTAGCTCTGCACCCTTTATCCCTCAACATTGCCAGAATCTCCTGCCTCACTTAATATCCTGGGCAAATTTTTTTCTGATGAGTACGGGGGAGATCTGCAGCTCAATACTCTCCTTACTACAGCTGCTGATCACACTGGAGGCAACTTCTGCCTGGATTTGGAGACTCCACTTCACATTCAGAGCTGTGACCAGCGAGATGTTAGACACCCACCACTGAGGTGGTGTGCAGCAGCACAGGCCCACCAAGGGAAGGGAGATTTCTCTTATGTGGGGGAATTACATGATTCTAATGAAATGTGAAGGGAAGAAGAACATCTCTTCCTCACAGGCTTTTCACCTGTTGAATTTCAGTGGCCCAAGAGAAAAACAGGTTCTTTACACAGGAAAAAACCAACCAAACAAAAAGAGCCACCTTGCAAAGTCCAAGCAGCAACGCAGAACCCTTCTATACAACCACAAAAATCAACCTTAGGAATTCACAAATCCTACCAAAACATTCTGGTAGGATCTAACCTACTCACAAATACTTTTAGTGGAGCAAGAGAGGCTAAAACTCCATCACCTATACTGAAGTCTTGAATTCAGGCTGCTGCTCCCATCACAGGATCTATGAGAGAGCAGCTCAGTCCACAGTGGGAGCTGGGCAGAAGTTCTGCCTTTTGCTGCAGCCCATCTGCCCCTGCGTGTCCCCTTAGCAATTGAAAAGCGGCACAGTTCTGCTCCTCATTTCTGGAGCAGGAAAATCCAATTTTCTCAGTACGGCTGAAAAGCTTTGAGCAGCACTGATCATTCCTAATGAAAAGCACAAGGGCCACCTGAAAATAAGAACTGCTGCCACTTTTGTCAGTATCAGTGCAGCACAGTATGTATTCTAGGGCAAATATCATAGCAGAGCCTGTAAGAAAAACTCTCAAATGCAGCAGGGGAAGGCTTGGCTTTTCAAGGCCTCTTTGGGAACAAATTTTTGCAAGACCAATTACACATGTTTGCAGAACACATGTAAAGAACAAGGCACTTCACCCTGTTTAAATAATCTCACTATGTTTAGCTCCAGTATGACAGATACTGAGCAGTGGTGACTCTTGAAGAGATAACACAACTGCAGTCATTTATAGCCCTACAAAAGGCACTGGTGCAGAGTCAAATGCCATCATATCCAGGATATCACTACTGACAAGGTACAGTCATTGCTCCATAAAAGACAATCAGAATGTATTTCCCAGTCCTAGATAACTATTCAGTGCTAAAACCCACCCTGTTATCCATCTTTAACAAGCACCTGGGACCAATAGCCCACAGTAAATCCCTCAGTTTTCCTGAGGATGGACACCACAGCCACATGAAATCAATAAAGACACAGACTTCAAATGTTTTATGTAGCCCAGTTACACACCACTGACCACACAGCCTTACACATCACATGGCAATAAATAGTTTCTGTATTTTAACTTACGGCACACACATCTGTATAGATTACTGTGTGCACTTTGAATAACAGCTTAAAACATCTAGAAAGCTTCAAGGTGAATGGTATGGAAATGACCTTCAGAGACTTTTACCTCACAGTTTTTCCACCTCCAATCATACCTAGAGGGAGAAAAACATGGGCAGTACCTGACTTCACATCTGAATGTCTTTTACAAGGTACTTCTCAGATTTCTGGTTAGAGCTGTCATTGGATAAAGATAAAACCAAAGACAACGTGCAGTGAAAATATAATAAAAATGAAGACTAAAAGAGCAAGAATTTAAAAAAACCAACCAACCCAAACATACACCAAGGCTAATAAACTGATCTGATTCCCTTAAACAAAAGTAGAGATTGCCCAGTACCCCTAAACTCTGTATGGGTGCGAGCTGTACTAGTCAGCAGAGAAGATGTTAAAAAGTCCAAACAGGTTCTTGTTTTCTAAATTTCACATTCTGGAAGTCTTGCATCTTTTCTAGGATTTTTTCCTGAGCTTCATATCAGACACAAATATTTTCAACCAAATCATTCTGTGTAATAAAAACAAATCAAGAGAATACCATGTATTCTTAAAGACTATTTCTTATAAAAAGTTTAAGTCCTGTTGAAGTTTCTGGAAAGATGCATGATTACAGCTTTATATGATAAATACTGGGACCACTGAAATACAAAAGGTATCTATACATGATAAGTATTACTAATAATCAAAAGGAGTCTCCAGTACTGAATCACCTTTATCACCTTCTACACACAGGGCATCTTTCTCTCTTTTTTTAAAAATGCATTTCTGGCACTTTTGATAGTATTTGAAAAAGGAAATTAATTTAAGGGATAAAAATATTAGTGATGGAAATGATATCAAGAAGTCAGCAAACAATAATTATTCTTCACTTTAGACTGACAAAAAATTTGTGGTATGAATGCTGCCAAAATACACAGCAAAAGAATTCTGGGTAATATGAAATAAAGTACCAGAAATGACAGTTAAATCTATTAGGTTATTTACAAATTCACACTAAACACAACTACATATCCTTTTGTAATGTAACTTGCAAACTTTGATTGCCTGCAGTAAAATTTGTCATAACTTGAACAAGCAGTTTCCTCATCTAGAGGAAGACCATATTCCAAGTGTAACTATCAAGACTTTTTCTAATCCCTTTCACATAATTACTTGGATATTTAATGCAGAATCCTTGATAGTTAAAACTCACATCAGCTATAGAAGATAAGAAAAGGCACAGAGTGTTCCCCAGCCTGATTCTGAGCCTCTCAAACACCAGGATGAGAAGAACCAACACCACAGAATTTTCAAGGAGAAAACCATCTTAACCCTTTGCTGAAGCTACCAATTCTTGAACCAAAGCAGCAGGAAATCTATCTATCTGTCCATCTATCTACTTCTGAAGCTATTACTACCTTAAGACACTCAGACAGAGGAGACTTTTCACTTTTTCCAAACCCTTATTCTTTGTATTTTGGTAGCTTTAAAAACTGTAACCATTAGAGGCTCACTGTGTAGTTACATTTCCATGGACTCTTGCAAATATACACCAATGAAGATGGGTCAATACCTGTACACATGTATAAATGTGTCAGAGAGATACTCAAATCTAAACAAAGGTGGGTTTCTGCAAAGTTTGAGCACTTTTCCCTCTAATGGAAATTATTACAGCTTCACAGGCAAAAGCATACAGAACAGCTGCAAAACTCCCACGATTCTGATGCAAACAAGTCATTCCGGTTTACTAATTAATTGCATTTAATATTCAGTTTTGTAAGCTATGTGGTGTAATGATTTAATTTCTTAAGCAACAACTCCCAACTAAAAAAACTGTCTTAAAACCATTTTTATAAATGAGTAGATGTTAAAGAGTTTATTGGAAGTCCCACTGCAATTAGGTGGCTGAGTCATGAATTAGTTTGCTATAAAGAACGGTGTATGGCCTAATTGCAGGACTGGAATCTAACACTTTATTCTAGGCTTTGACATGAACTCCTTACATAGCCTTTGGGAAAACACACTCTTCAGGTGGATAGATTGAGGTATATAAAGTCATGATAATTGTACTTACTCATAGGACAGCAAATTAAATAATAATTGTAAAACAGCTTGGGAGGATAATATTAGAATAATAAATAACACCACACCATATCACTTTTGAGGAGGCTTCAGAAACTTTGTACATGAAACATTCTGGAAATAATCACCTCAGCTTAAATAAAATACTTTAAAGCCAATTCAGTTCTGTGGGTGTTCTAGCTAGCTTCACTTTCCAGTTTGGTTTGAAGGTCTAGGAAAAGTCTCAGCCAGTGCCAGTTTGGCTCACCATTGATACTGTGCTTGTAAGAAGTTAGAGGAAATAGTTCCCTTCCAAGCAAAAGCCCAAGAAACAACAACCAACCACAATATACAGAAACACTATAAATATCTGCTTCCCAACTGTTACAATAAGCACTTATCGAGCAAAGCACTTGCACACATTATTCCTAGGCAGCTTACAGCTGAGACTTTCCAAGGGACAAGAACAATGCATGGTACAACCCAAAACACACTTAAAGGCCATCTGGTAAACCTACATTCCCTTGCGGCAACAGATGCAACAGAATGATGCACATCATCTCTGTACGAAGGACACCAAAGATCTTTACTGGTCATTTCCAATCACTTCAGAGAAAAATTCTTATCTACAGAGGATTTTCCGCATCTAAGATTTCATAGGGGAACCAGAATAACAATATAGTCCTTCCATGTTTTCAGCCTGCTTCTGCAAGTCACTGCAGATACAGCCTACCTTCAGCTTTTAAGGTAAAACATCAAGAACATCTGAAAATTCAAAGGCCTATCAACATGTCTTAATGGTTTGCTAGTCACTAAAGTAAGTCCTAAAAAAATCCCTGATCATTAAGATGTTAGGGAGACATTTTCTCATTAAGCTTGCAGAACTCCATGAATGTTTAAACTACGTCCCATGACACTGTCTGTTCCCCTCACAGTAAGGCCTTGGCACAGGTGAAGGAAAACAGCACTCAGACCACTGGGGATGATAACAAAGAGCCAATGCCATTAAGTGGCTTCAGTTCTCATCTACTGCCATTTCAGATACTCAAAAGCCTTCACAAACAACAGGTTATTTTTCACTTTAAAAAGGACGCTTCTCCCTAGTATCTATCATTAAAATTCATAGCTAACACTGAAGTCTATTATCAAGACTGGAAAGACTCTAAGGGATATATAAAATCTACCTGCTTAGCAGCAGGTTTGCTGGGAGCATATCCAAACAAGATTTTAATCCTTGAGTTCCCTCTCTATGCCAATCCAAATTCTCATCTTAGACAAACGAGCATCAGCATCATCTTGTTGAAATCCTGAAATGCTTGCCACACTTAGCAACTCAGAAACACTGGAATTTTCTGGTCCTTGGTATAGCTTAGAAGCAATAACCACAAGTAAATACAAGGCAAATTTTTTAGCTGACTTTTTCCATTGTGACTAATTCTCTTGTTTCTAAAAGCAACAAGAAAATCAGAACGTCCCACAAATCTGAGATTCTCACAGCTGCACCAGTTTCATCTAGTCCCTGTCTCTCTACTCAGTTCACACTGAAAGAAGTCTACTTGTCAAGATACTAACAGATTCTGAGGCATGTTATGGTTGCTTAAATACAAAAAAGTTCTTTCTCAAAAAATTTCCAGACATTAAAGCCAAGCATCTAAATTTTTTTGCAGTTACTGCTACTAGCTGTAGGAATGGCTCAACAGTTTGAAAATTAGGCCTCACATTTCAATATTTAAGCTTTGCATCCATAATTGAAAATTATTCTTAATAACCGCATTCTTTTTCCTACCTTGAATATTTTTAAGCCATATCCATGCTAATATACTAATGTTTATTCCAATACAATGAGCATGACTGGATATGTCAAGGCTTTCAGTACCTACCAAATGTGCAACATACAGAAGATTCTAAAATGAAAGAGACTGCCATCTATCTTTAATTTATATTCTGATGTCTCAAAAAAAAGTCATTGCTTTTAAATGACCAATTTTTTCAGACATGGCCACTTATAACGTAACTTTATCAGCGGATATCTTACAGCAAAGACATTAAGCATCAAGCAAGAGGAATGCTGACACGTGATTTAAGAGATGTGGGTTCAGTTTCACACCCTGTTACAGACCTCCTGTGCAATTTCGAGCAAGTCCCTTGAACTCCGCACCTCTGCTCTCCATCTAAAGAAAAGAGTTGTCAGCTTTAACCTCTACTGCCTATGGCACATAAACACTTCTGAGGTCTTCCATCCTTAGTGATGGAGGCAATCTGAACATCTTGAAGGATGCTGTAGCAGTTTTGCCTGCTCTTCAAGTGAAAAAGCACCCTGCATCCCAGCTATTCTCAGCAGTAGGCTATGTTACACCACAAAATTTTGGGATTTCTTTACAAGTATTTAGAACGTTAGGGCAGATTCCGTGACAACATCAAACCTGCCAGCAGAAAGAATAAAGCTGGTGGATTAGGTGTGCCTTGAAGCAAGAACACCAGCTTTGGGGACAAAGTCAAGGTTGTTACCTCACTTCCACACCACCAGCTTGTGCAGAAACTGCAAAGGCTCACAATATCTTAAAACATATGCTGACATTGAGGGATTCCTCCTCCTCCTTGCACCTCTGTACAAAACTCTACAAGGTCATAGAGCCTGCCTATTCTGGTGATGTGGGACTGAAATAGGTCCCTTTACAAAGGCAATGAAAAATGCAGATACCTATTAAAAGCAATGCGAGCCTCTTGCACATCATACAAATCTACAGATTCTAACTGTTTTATAGTTTAAAGTTATTACATCGCTGTTTTCAAAAGAACTCAACAGTGACCCTAAAATGCATTATTATTTATCCACCAATACATGCTTTGTCACAAGAAATTTCTCTCAGAAGCATATCTTGACGTCCAAATGTTTATCTAAGCTACTGTAATATTTTAAAATATACTGTAAATTTCTGGTACAAGCAAGCACTGACAAAGTTGAGGAAGGAGAAAGAAAGTGACCAAACAGATTTGTACCAATTCAGATATATCAAAGTTTATGCCTGTAGCTGGGCTAAAGAAAAATCCTTGCAACAAAATGCTGTCAATAAATCTTCTGGAAAAAACTGAAACAGCATCCAGACTTTGTATAAAGCAGAGAGTCTGTAAAGTCATTTATGAGTACAGTGCTGGGTCTAGTTTCTTACAGAGTCTGTCAATGCTGCTATCTAAAGCTCTAGTTTTTCCTTCTGCCTACAACTTTTCCCCTCACCATTCTCCAGTCCATAATTAGGATTAAGCATGTGCCAGTTTCTTCCATAACTACAGCAGTGACAGTGTGTCTTTCCCACCAACAATTCTGACAGAACTTAACCATTATTTAGATTTCTCATTTGTTCCAGATGTTGATCTGGGCAGGAAGGGACCTTGAGAAGTCTCCAGTCCAACCCCCTGCTCAGAGCAAGGTCAGCCAGGAAATCTCAACCAGCTTGCTCAGGGCCATGCACAGTTCCGTCTTGAAAACATCCAAGGACAGGCCTTCCACGATCTCTTTGGGAATTTGTCCTAATGTTTAATTTAGTTCAACTTCACTGCAGAATTCAAAACTTACTGACAGGTAATGGAGGAAGATGAGACAAGCAGACAACTGAGTTGCATAAGGCTTGTTTACATGGAAAACGGGCTGAGAAACAAATGCCAAAGTTATATAAATATTTATAGCTATTCATTTATGTAGAGGAAGTGATAATCATACTTACAGGCCTCAAGATAGACATATATCTTAGAATTCTGAAAGCAAAATGAACTAACCAGATTTTGCAGAATTAACTAAAGCTGAAGCATAAGTTAATGACAACTTCAAACACTTTATCCTTGTTTATTTAAGCTATAAAAAGCAAAACTTTTTAGTGGATACATAAAGTAAAAATAGCAAAAATAGTCAAATGCACATGCATTTTAAAAGGGCCAGAAGACTATGGTCCTCTAAAGTATTAGTACACTCTTCAAAGCCAACACATTCTTATATTACTTTAACCAATTTATAATCACTGATAAAAATTCCACTGCAAAACTTGTTTAAACTATTCTAATAGGATTTTCTCTAGCTCATTAAAATTACACTTTTACAGTCTTCAAGAATAGGCCTAACAATTAATTCAAAACCTTCTTAGTAGCATCACCTGCTTCCAAAGGATTAGAGTTCTAGAAAAACCATGTTGTCCTGTCCAGTCAGAAACCCAGGGAAAGAAACAGTTTCTCTTCCATGTTGAGGTAAGCTACTTTTACTCCAAAAAAATCTGTGCTCCTGACTTTCGGCACTACTCAGATCTGGCCTCTGAAAACAAATGCAAGCCTAGGTCACAAAATTCACTTCTGATAATTTGACTGCCATGATCTAGTCTGCAGAATCGAGCATTACATACTGATACAAACTGCAGTTCCACAGAGGCTTTTATTTATTTGCTTTTCAAAGAATTCGACCTTTTGCAATGAACCTAGCTGCAGGGTCACTAAAACTTAAGAAAAAGTAAAACAAAAATAATAGGGCTAATTGGCAAACAACCTGGCCTGAATTTCTGCCCTCTCATCAGTCTCCCTGTAGAAGCTAAGGCAGGTAGATACCAGAGCTTTCATGATACTGCACAGCCTGAAAAGAATTTGTGTGTCTAGTTCAAAGCGTAGACTTTCGTTGCCCTAGAAACTAAGGAAGAATACAGCTTAATGTCCTTCAAGCTAATAAAAACATCCCACAATGCATATAAAAAAACTTTGCACAAAATGCTCTGTTGAGACAGATCTTCCTCACAATGGTACAATTAGGGTACAACTCTGGATATTTTTCAGAACATGACTATTTTACAGAAACTCTAAGCAAGTTACGATCACACTGATACAGTGAACCAATTGAGGACAAAATAGGATAAATGCTATCATTTTCTCTTTTACTGCAGAAGTAGTATTCTGATTTAATATCCTTTTGACTGTAGTCAAACCCTCCTCTACCAACAAAGAAAAAATCCAAGGCCTTGACTAGCATCATGAGTAGATGCTCTGAAAGCCTCTTCACTTCTGCCAAGTTTCTACCACAACATTTGATTTTCAACTTGGTAAGCAAAACCATTCTGCCACAACTTTAGAAAGTTGGTGGCCCTTACTTACAGAACAGTTTATCTAATTACCATATGCCTGATATAAATAATTGGAATGTTAGAATAAACAGAACACTGAGACGGTTTTATTCTCCACAGGTTTAAGAGGTCACCTCCATCTTCAACAACTCAACTTTCTAACTCCATAAATTTCATTGAAAAAGTGTATATCATCTTGTTAAGTGAAACTGTTTCCATATCTAAAGGTGAACAGACCAAAACAAGAGCTTCAGAACTGTCAGGATTTTTTGATTGTTTGTTCTTACTAAAAAAAATTTTGGTTCACCTTCCAACACAAAATACTGCCCTCCCAGCATACTACCTCTAGGTGGTATAAAGAGAAAAATAGAGAACAATTTACCGATAACCTCCCTTCTATCTCGAGCATAAACTTCAGAAATAATTTTCTTATGAGATTTTTGCATTCTTTCTACAATAAGATGGGTACCAATTAAAGAAAAACAACAGACTACTTCATTCTGATTCAGTGTTGTGAATATAATCCATTCTAATATCCAGAAATTTCTTAGTAAGAACTTGTTTATAAGATGACATTAAATACAGGGTATCTAGTAAAACAGTGAATCTAAACATTTTACTTTTCCTCACATACATAGATGTGTGTACGTATATCTCAAATTTACTATTTGATTAACTAATCAAAATGAAGCCAGCTAGAATGAGGAGCTCAGATATACTCATCATCTCAGATGTCGAGCTATTTATATTTTAACTACTGTATAAATGTTAATTTCCTTGGGTCTAGTCTAGGTTATAAAAAGCTCCTTTTTCCCAGAAGAGTTTTACTAACATGCCTGACAGCCATTTTATTGTCCACGAAAGACACTCTGTGGCAGCCAGTCAACCCTGCAGACTGTTTTATCTTGTACCTGTTAACCCTATCAGCAAGGCTGGCCCCTGGAACTCCTCTACAACCACCATCACCACCTCGCCGCTGCACCTCTGGGGGTTTGGGCACCTGGCTGCGTTGGCCGTGCCAAAGCTGTGTCAGCAGCGCGGGGTCAGAGCCCAAGGCTCCGGCTGTCAGCATCCCCTGGGCGGTGGCTGTGTGCTGGCCGAGGGCCGGTGTCACCCAGCGAGACGGCTCCTCAGCCCCTGCTTGCTGACAGAGAAAGCAACCCACGCATGAGTGTGTGAGAGAGGGAAACAGAATGAAAAAAAAAAGTCGTCATCTCTTACTGCCATAATTCTTTTTTCAGAGGGAGAAAACACAAACAAGCCAGGCTAACCCAAGAAACGTCTTCAAAATGCTACTAATTCCCACATGGATACCAATTTTCATATTGCTCAAATTAGGTATGAGACAAACAATGTGGCTTTACAGTGGTTTAAACAAACTTGTTCAGAAGTAATTTGGTGAAAAAAATTTCACATGTAGACAAAGCCTATTTTAAATTATTTTAAATAGAAGATGACTGCAGACCCTGATAGAATCCATTTTTTTCCTTTTATCCTGAGTCCTGACCCCAGATGGCTAAAAACCTGAAAATCCCTTGTGCATATATGTGCATAATTTGTGTGTATATACACACATTTTAACTGTCTCTCTTTCTGTGCAAACCCAATTTTAAAAAACATGTACTTTATTTTATTCGAAGAAAGAAAATATTACCCCAATATTTACATGTCTATTTGTCATATCTTAGGTACAGAAAGGATGATAATTTGTATACTTAACCCTCAAAAGTAACAGTAAGAAAATACTTGAAAAATATTGAAATATTTGAAAAAGTCGGTTTTCTTTTAAGAAAGAGATTATGTTTAAAGGTACTGTACACACACCTCAGTGTCCATTACACCTTCTTCACTGAATCACTAATTGGTAACTAGAATTTCCTGAAAATAGTTCACTAATTATTTTTTCCACATTAAGTCGTCCTATTCAGAAAGGCTACTCCAATTAATCTGAAGGTGTGTGCGGAGGTGTGAAGCCCAGACTGTTCCCAGTCCTTTTAATCTAACCACATTTCTTGCTGACAGACAGAAAGTCTTTCAAAGCAAGCGTTTTGATCATCTCTTGGAGAAGAATGTAGACTTCAATTACCAGTCTAATTATCCCAGCTAGTAAGGCAATACAATTGCTTAATTTTAGAGTAATGATGGACTTTCAAGGTATGCCTTCTCAGCTTTCATCTAAGGCTGAGCTTACCATTGTCCCTCTCTGGCAGATGAAGCTACCACGATGGCAGTCACTATTTCTGACTAAAACCCATCTGGGAGGAGAATTCAACATTCACCAAGTTATGTGAAATCACACCTTTAGGTTACTTGTTTTCTTTCTTGAATACACTAATCTCATTTTAAAAAAGGATGCTTTTCTCTTTTTTAGTGTGTATTTTTTACCAAATATAGCTTGTGAGGAAAAAAATAGAGAAGGCAATATCCTGCAATAAATTGCAGCAATTATATTGAATGACCAAGTTCTTGAGAAGCCACGGAAAGAAAATATTTTCTTTTTTCAAATCATAATTCTTTCCTCTGTAAAGTCTACAATGTAGCAACTCTTTCCTGAGGTGAAAACTTCGTAAACACAGGGCTGTTTCTTTTTCCTCAATGTGTCCCTATCAAGCCTAGGGACACATTAGTAAACCCTGAAATACATAGCACCTTCCTTCCCTCTTCCTTATGTTCCAGAGCAATTTTGACATTTTAAGTTCAAGTACTCTGATGGTAGCTTTCTATGTACTTTGTTTTCCCTTTCCTAACAGACTTGTATTGTAAACTTTGGTAGGTAAAACCTGAATTGCATGGATTTGTTCAAAGATTTAGTAAACTACCTAAGATGGAGCAGTCCGGATAAACCATCTTTCCGTCATGAAGCTACCATGATTTATCTTCAGCTTCTTGTGATACAATTTTTAGACATAACGCCCCTTTGAACATGTCTGCTCCAGTTTAGTCTTGTGACTGAGGGTCCATATTGCCCGTCACTTCCTTCCCTTGAGAAAGGGCCCTGCTTTCAGTTAAATGTTCACATGTCCTGTCTACAAACCATCACTGCAGCCCAGTAGTTGAGCTCTTGGCAATCACAGGTGTAACCAACACTGTACATCAAAAAGACAAAAAGAACAGTAGCTCCAGTCCACCAGGAGGCTGTCCAAGGACTGCATTTGCTCATCATGGCTCCTGAAAATCACTTTTGCAGAGATGAGGAACAAGTCCAGCAATCCTCCAATTACATGGTAAGTGCAGAATCTGGGGCAAAAGGCCTGGTGGCAGCAGGACCAGTCCCAAAATGTAAAAACTGGTACTCAGAGTAATAATAGGAACAGCATTCCTTGCCAACAGTTGTTAACAGACTCATCTGATGGGTAGCAAGCATCTGACTTTGGTTGCTATGAAATCTGGTTACAGAGAGCACTAGAAATAAAAGAGTTACAAGAAGTTTGACTAAAAACTGCTAGATAGTAAACAGGCTCATCAGAAATTTGCAGCAACTACATAATAAGACAGTGATACTTTGGTAAGTATCAGAGGTTACAAAATCCCAGATGGAACAAAGTACATTGCGTATGTAGGTGCCATACTAAAGGCAAGACTTAGATATCCATTCATACAGTCCAGGCAAAATTATGAGCTGATCCTTTATGTTATCTTTAAAGGCAGCAGAGGACTCTTCAACCCTATGCCCATCAAAACATAGTTCACCACATCAGCAAGCAGCTGGCTTATCCACAGTTTGAATTTTGGGAATATTTGGATTGAGTGAACTTCTAGAATGTGCCATCATGCCTAAATTTTCTGGAATATCGAGGACCAAGGAGCACAAGGCCCTTGATTCTCTCACATGGCCAACCTATACCAACTACTGGAGAAACAGGTGGCATAAAAATAGATTGCTGAGCATCTGCAGCTTGTAACGTTAAGTGAGGCTGCAGACAACCAAACTAAGCGATAGACAGAAGAGATGCCTACGAAGGCAAACTAATCAAGTATCTTCCTTCTTGATACTTAACATTAAAACTCTGTGGACTCTTGACAGGTTATCATGATATCATCTTCTCCAGTTTCTTTCTAGGAAAGAGTCTATCATCCCTCAGACAACTATTTATATAAGGATAGATACCTAAGCAGATTCTACTCCACATAAAATGTTATAATCAGCAATATAATATAACCTGTGCATAGAACTCCTTTTAGAGAAGGAAGACATCTGAAGTACAAGACTTGTTAAGCTTATGCTGTGGATGATTTGATCGTGTCTGTGGCCTATTCCATATTTGATACTAAAAAAATCACACAAAGGCATTTAGAAACTCACTGCTCAAAACATACAGAATGAAACCGATGGGAAAAAGGAGGAGATAGAGAGATTAACTCATTCTGATGGCAAATATTTCTGGGTCTGAAAGCAGAACTGAGGTAGGCAAATATACTGGGACTCCAGAAGCATTTAGAGACCCATGACCAAGAGACTGCTCCACAAAATTTTTCCCTACCCACTTAATTTCTTGAAAAGCTGCACTCACCCATAGTTTTTGTGCAAACAAGGCATCTGTCTGAAGGTCTACAGCTGTGCAAGCCCATCTGAGCAGCATACTGGAACCAAAGCAGGGTCGCACACATAAGCTCTCTGCAGATTTATGGAGGAGGCATGCAAGCAGCCAAGTCCCTGGAGAGGCCAAATTCACTAAACATTGCTTACTGAGTCTACCAACACAACAATAGTAAGATATTCAACAAATCCACAACAGATATCACTTCCACAGAAAGCCTGGCAATAAAAGCAAGTGGTGTCAATGTCGTTTCTCACATTTAACATAGTACAGCGATTACAACCCTGATCAATGAGGTGACAGACCTGCACCATACACCTCCTTTAGTCACAGGAGTTTCATATCTGCTTTTCCCAGAAGACTGTTCTAACCACTAAACTGCAAGAGAGGTGTAGAAAATACTCTTCAATCTTTTTGTTGAAGATGTACCACTATGAAGGTATGTGCAAACACATGAAGGCAAATACACAAATCCCAAGGGAACAACCGAAACAGATCAGATGTACATGATAAAGAAAGGTACCAGGACTGAAACCCAGTGATTTCCCAGGACTGCTTATTCTCTTTAGATTAGGAAGTCACTGCAAAAATGCAAAACTGATATCCCAGATAGTTAATGATCACCAGAAGACTCCCCTAGTCCAGGTGACCATAATATTTCAGGAAAGGTCAGCTGTTGCTTCGTGTTGATATACTGACTTCCATTTTTCTCCCATTCTTTCGAGTGTTTTGACCCATGGCCAAGCCTGTTTCTCAAGAGAAAAGATTCTCTATACACGACTTGATAGTTTCAGTGGTTTGCTGCAACAGCATTATATGCCTTAGAGAAAGGCAGATTCCTAAAGAAATAACCCAAAATAGCTTAGTGTTTTTTTCCTGTAAGGCCCAGTTCTCATTTATTTCTAAATGAAATGCATAAAAAGAGAAGGCTGGCATTGGGGAAAAAAATATTTTAAAAAGGCATCTGTTCCAGAGCACTGCATGTTCAGAAGATCAATGCCAGGATTGCCTGCTTGCATCCTGCACATTTGGTACAGTAACAAAACCAACCTCTCCTACCTCCAAAGCCTCCATGCATCCTGAGGAGCTCATCTGTTAAAGAATCCAAGCAGATCAAACAGATTTAAGTGGTACCACACTAACAACCCTCCACTCCCTTCCCCCCAAACCTAACACCACACCCAAACGGAAGAAAGCAATGGGAGAATTCATTCCACATTATCACTTGGACTTTGACAGTGGACTGCAGCAGCCTTAACCCAGCAGAAGGTGACTCATTCTTCTCTCTTCCAGGCATTGTAGGGAGTAACCTGCATGTCAGCTACCGAGAATCTAACTGCATCTGAGACTAACAGAGCAGATGCCTGCTTTAAGCAGTGGAGAGCCTGGATTTAACTGGAGACTGAAAAACACTCAGACCAGTTAGATTTTTTTGCTTTGTGGGGGTAGAGGGGTATGAAAGGCATCTGATAAAATCCTCCAGAAGAAATAGTTCAACATGATCATCTGCCCTCCAAATTATTAAAAAACAAAAACAAACTGGAATTCCTGAAGCTAAAATAACCCCGCAACTAAACCACATAACACCACTGTGTGACTAGTCTTCAGCAGAATTATTTCAGCCGAAGAGGAGCAAATTCTGAACCTGGAGATAGAAGACTACTACTAGGAAAACCTATTAATAGATCAAGTTCTTTTAGCAGCAGAAAGTAATCCACAGACTGAAAACATGCATTCCTAAAAACATGTGTTTACAAGTAGCAGTATACAAATTAGGACTGATGTCACAGTTCAAAAAAATACACTTGTTCAGCACTCAGCACCATTAAATACAGAGGCTGGTGAAAGAAAACCCCACCAGATTTTTTTCCCCACTCACTTATAAATTCTGGGGAAAAGGGTATAAACCCCAAACATTTTGTATTCACTGTTTAGTTCTAACAAAACCAAGGAGTTTCTAAAATTTATAAATGAAGTTAAAAACATGGTAAGGACACTCAAAAGAAAAGAAATTCTTGAGGAGAGAATTTATGCATTTCTAGATAGGTCTTAAAAAGTTCACAGCTTTTGCAAAAGACAAAAGCATTCCAATTATTTCATAAAATGTTTCAAGTAAGATTTTGTACAGCAGTTAAAAAGATGTTATAGCAATGCTGGAAACTACAACCAGATCTAATCAGATAAAGTAGGTTGATCAGTCCTGGCTTATACTCTTTACTGTAAAATGTATTAGGAGTAAGAGGGCAAACAATTCAAACATTCTGCTATGAAAACTTGATCATAATTCAACAAACATGAATATAGGCTAGCAGTGACCTATTTGGCTATTTCTTGAAAGCATCCTTTCTTGCAATTAATCAGAAATCCAGGACCAAAGCTCTTCTTCACAACATTCAGAGCACTTAAGTTCAGTGCCTTATCCAATTCATTTGCGGTTCAAATTAAATTGTAGTTGAGTTGAAACTCGCATGGGAATCTCAAACACTATTAATCTTTTAGTTAAGGTGGCTACCTGTTAACCAGAGCAATAATGGGAAATCTCCAAATCATTCTATAAAGTAAAAACTGTATTTTTTTTTAACACAGACCCCTACCCTACACTATTACATCCTAATATTTTAAAAATGTTTTAATGTCTTCCTCATTACCCTGACTTTTGCAGAAGATAATATTTTTAAAGCTCTACCTACAAGACACAAGTGATATTTCAAAACAAGCTAATCAAGTCTAAAAACACTCCTTTTTTTGTCCTTCACCTGATCTTTCACCTAGTCTAGGGCTAATCAAGACAAGAATTAAAATATTGTCACCACTGCATTTTTAAAGAATACAGCACCCAACTGAGCGAGCCCCATGACATTAATGTTGAGAAAGGATAACGTGCTCACAACACACCTTTAATTCTCTTGTCTAGACTAGGATTTAAGACAACACAGCTGCCAAAATGCATCCAACCCATTGACAACGAAAGTGTTCAAGTTGCACTCATCACTGTAAACTGTACCTAGACCATAGTGTTTGCCTTAGTGCAGCAAAAACTGAATACTAGTCCTGTACTGGAAACCTCTGGAAAACAAACCCAGAACAGAACAAAACAAACCCAAACTCAAAAAAAAAGAGCAGAAGCAAGCTAATGAATAAGACTGCCCATAGAAGCAGATTGCTACAGTTCTTGTTACCTTAAAATCCTTATACGTAAATCTCTATACAAGTCACTACGTGCCAGGATGATTTAGCACTGCAGTCCCAATTGCTTCCCTATTCTCTCTCAAAAAGTTATCATCACATACCACCTACACAATTTACAAGGAGGAAAAAAAAAAATTGTTTGAGCAACACTTGCAGTGTTCCAGAAATTAAATAACCAGTAACCCCAGATTTTTTCTTAGGTACAAGAAATAAAAATCTGACATTCAATTATTAAGAAGAAAACTAGAAAAGAAATTTAATGGAAGGAGTTAATGATTTTTTTGGGGGAGATCCACCCACTCAGACATTTCATATTTTCATCTAAATACTTTCAATAGCCAAAGAATGTCTATTTTTGAAATTTCAGTCTACAAGGCATGCCTGATAACATAAGAGCTTTAACTAAACATAATGTTACCAAGAATGTTTCATGTTTGACCAAAGAACAAAACTTGTTTCTATCCACACACTATCGAACTGAAGAATTATTTTGAAAGAAAATATTAAAGTTACTGCCAACTGTGCTGGCTATAAAAAACAGTATTTAAAGAATTACTGTCCTCTCAGCAAAACAGAAATTCAAAGGCAAAACCAGAAATTCTAATTAGCAATGATTTTTTAAAATAAAATTTTCCAGATATTCAAAATTCTGTGTCAAAACAGCCTAATGAAGAGCAAGATAGAAAACATTCAACCCCAAGCATTAATGCTACATTACTGAACTAAGTTATGAAAGCAATTAAAGTCACGGTTATATTTGGTCTTTAACACATTAAATAGCATTTTTACAACACAGACACAATCAAGCAATATTGCACAATCGAAAACAAATTTAAGAAGTCTTGCCACATACTGTTCTACTATTTGACAATTGCAGCTATCCAAAAATTATCCACACATCTCTACAAAGACATAAGCTACAGCAGCAATTAAGACCCAAACCCAGAAGATGATAAGGAATACAGGCATCATAAAATAAAAAAAAGAAAAAAAAAAAAAGAAAAAAGCACTATACTCTAAACTACCACAGTCTAAACTAAACACACATACAAAAGGAGCTTGCCTACCTGGCTTTTTCAATAAAAGTCCAAAGAACACCTATAAAGTAGGAGGGGATAAAAATATTTATATTCAGTGTTCGTATATGAAAACTATCATGTCACTTTACCTTACAGAGAAAAGTAAGTAAAACTTGGGAAGCAATACCTCTACAATTATCTGGACTGGGCTGTGGGGGTAGGTAGGGAGCAGGGAAACAGCCAAAAAAACCCCAACACATTAGAACACTCTGGTTATAAGCATTGCTCCAATTTTCACATTTTCCACTGAAAGAAATTCAAAGCAATATGAATACTTCAGATAATCAAGAATGTGAGAGTGGGAGAGTGTAGGGGGAAGAGTCAAGAGAACTCTGCAAGTATGTAATTAAATTCAAAAGTTACTACAGGAAAATATTAAAGGTTATACATTCTGAAGATGCACGAGCACCTTGAAATATCTGAGTTTAAGACTAAGCCAAACAACTTTAAAATAATCTTCTATAGCTTAAAATTGCACACTGTCAGAGACATTTTTTAGAGGACTGTCTGTAGGAACCTATAATTTTATCTGACAGAACTAGTTCATTAATTTCAAATTAAAACAAAGATAGATTCACACACACAAAAAAATTAATCTAAACTCTATACAATACTTCTTTTGGTCTCTAAAGCTACTTTAAAAACACGAGAGCACAAATCTGAGTTGTGCTCTTTCTTCTACAGACACTTTCATAGAGAGCTATGTATCAGCTCCCCAATAAAACACAAGGGATGTCCAGACAGCTGAAGGTTCTGATATTATCTACAGAGAATTAGGTATGACTGACTACTTGTGTCTACCACTCCCTTAAATCTCTACAGGTGCTTAAAGTATTTGCATTGTGTTCTTACAAATTGATGAGGTTCCCACCTGATAAACAGCTATCCACAGGTGTCTCTTAACCAAGAAAAAAAGAAAAGAAAAAGGGAGACCAGTAGAGTTCTTCTGTTGTACCTAAATATGCAGAAATGTTTGCTGAGGTTTAGAATCCGTTAATCTGTTCTTCCAGTGAAGTCCTAAATTTCATCTGATGAGTGCACAAGAGTGGCTGGCAGCTTTTTACCTAAAGATGAGTACTCAAAACAATCTACTACATTAAGATTATTGCAAGAAAAAGAACTCTTCCTAAAAAAAGACTTAAGGATTTCAGTCTCTGCTTATTTCTGCCATCTCTACACAGCTAGCACCTCTGAAAGTCCCTAGACATTTGTCAAGCTTTGCATACAGTACACATCAGAAGAAACAGGATTTTCCATATTTCACTTCTACCAAACTCCTCAATGTTTCTTCCTGAAAGGCTGAAGCCATGTTTGTGGTTGAGGGTGTTATACCAGCGTTTATGAAGAATTCTCTAATTACTTCTCAAAAGTAGAAAAAATACTTTCTTAAAATAAGGATGCAACCATACACAGAATTTCAGAAAACTGAAAAATTCAACCTTGTTTAAAGAGGTCTTATGTTCTTTGACTAAAAACCATACTTTGATTTCATAGTACTTGAAAAGCAGTATTTTCAACTAGACTTTTGAGCAATTTGTAATTTCAAATATAGTTTTCCAGACTTAATCACCATTAAGTCACTAAATACATCAATTATCATTGACTGAAGACGCTGATTTCACAATTAATAAATTTCAATAATTACATCTCTTGAATGTTTTAAATTACTACACAGAATCCCTAGACTGGGAGGCAGATTTTCATCCTGATCATAAACCACAGCCACAAAGAACATTCTCAACTCAAAGACACATTTCTGTGATATTTCATAGAAATATATCATTTAGTCTGCATTTTCAGCCAATCTAAATAAAATTAATTTTCTCGTCTTTTTCTTCTAGAGAAAAAGCATTAGATTAATGAAAACAAGGTTTTTTTCAGTACTTGGAATAAAGTAGCACTTTTGAGAAATACTTTAAATAGACTCTGTTAGTCTCTAAAACATGAACACAACAGTCCTGTACTTAAAGCACACGTCAGACAACTAGAGAAATTACTGCAAGTGAAGAACTCTGGATTAATTCTGAGTTTGTTCTTATTTCTAGGCTCTAGTTTTCTGCTAGAATAGAAATAATAATACTTTCCTATTTCATGGGGTTCAATGGAAAACAAAATCCTATAAAAATGCCTGTAGAACAGATTGAGAAATTACATTATTGAAGGCTAAGCAAGCACCTAGAATGGATATTCAGTGAGTTTTACACATACCTTCATAACAGAAAAACACTGGCAGTCATATTAAAACTTAAAATTCGGTATTTGGCAAATACCAGCAGATTCTCTTTAGACAGCTTTCTAATCACACAACAGATAAACTCCTAAGTGTTAGAAGTTACCCAAATCCTTTTTCCACAAAAATAAAAATAAAATTTACACTACTTATTCTGCATACTCACTAATTCTAAGCCTCAGCATCTAACTGGGGTGTACCACTTCAGTCTGCTCTTTTGACAGCTTCTCTGCCTTCACTGCAGACCTTCGCTGGCATGGGCCCACTCATCCAGTTTACTGGATGCTCTCACAAATAAAAGGTTTCTCCAGAAAACAGCTCATTCGGAAGCTACGGCGAGTTCTGTCTGCAGCATAAACAAGACAGTTCATTGCTGCCAAGCCTGTAAATCCGAGGAAGAAGGCCCCAGAGCTGCAGCATCTACCAATGCACAGGTAACATACTTAATGTATTACCTCACCAGGAGGCAGTAAAGCAGCAGTTGATTCTCTTTATCCTTCTTGAATACAGAAAATAAGTAGTCTTCAAAGCTATCTTATGTACACTCCATCTTCCCAAGAGTACAAACCCTCAGCATATGCAAGAATCAAGGCTTAATGGACATATTTGGCACAAGCAAGGCCCAGAAACCAGTACTAGGAGCCCAAACTGGGCTTGGATCAAGGCATTTCAGATGAAGCATCTGGAGGAAGAAGAATGGCAGCTGTGATTTTGTACCACTGTGATCCTTCATCCAACGCTGGCAGCACTCTGTGCTGCATGAAACTCCCGCCCAGAGTACAGCAAGCACTTCTGAAACCTCTTCCTCCTCCTCCTCTGTCTAGGCAGAGCTCCTGGGGGTGCACCTATCCACTCAGAACTGGCAGGGCTCCCTTCTGAAGGTAAAGCACCTGGACTCTCTCTTAGAAAGAGCTAAACAATTTTTTTTTAACTTTGAAAAGAGGAATACTGTTTACATTTAAAACATTTCCTAGGAAGGAATTTTAATTACCTGTTTAAAAGCCATGGAGACATCCTCCACTCTCAACAAAGCTGTGCATCATGACTGAAAGGGATGCAAGGCCTACACACACTCCACAAGGAAGCTCAATTTCATAGTTTTGCCATTAAGGGAGTTCTCTGCAAGCTGGCAGAGCTGGATTTCAGACTAAGCCTATTTATGCGCTAATATTAAATAGCCATTTAATGAGAACAGAAACTAGAATGATCTCAATCTCTTCCAACCACCAAGCTTCAGAGTTCAGTGAAGGTCCACTTGTTTCCTCTCTTTCATTCATGAACATGTCATTCATTCCTCTAAGGTCACTCAGCTTCATCAGGTGGTGCAAAGGACTCGCTTAGCTTCACTGGCCTGGTATGTGGCACTCAGACCAGGGAAGCAGAAGACTCAAGTGTGCATCTCTTAACCCAAAGAGGGAATTTCAACTGGCTCTTCTACTTCTTGGGAGAGTAATTAAAATTACTCTCTAATTATGGTACAACACAAGGATTCTTTCATCCAAAAATAAAACAAAGTAGCAAGGACAATATGTAAAAAGCAGAGATAACTACCAGTGAGAGGCTTGGCCAATTGGTTTTCAGGTACAACTAAAGTTCAGAGACTTTTATAATATGGTTTTGTATCAATATAAGCATATAGCTGTCATTTTCAGGTACGTGTCATCCAAAACCCCCAAATAGTACTATGATTAATCAACATGGATTAAATGCCTTTCTGCAACTGTAAATTATAATTCAGAAGTCCTTGTACAGATGCATATTATATCTGTAAATATGCATTTTTCAGGTTCAACTGGTAAAAAGGATGCAAGCTTAAGTCTACAGCACGTTAGGTCTTACACAGACTGTGAACTTAAGTTCCAAAACAACACCCCCATCAGAACCCACAAATGTAAGATCAGGGACGTTAACAAGTAAAAATCTAGTACCCTTGCTGAAGCTACATCCTTTTAATGCACCATATCACTTTCAACTACAACTCAATTAAAATTATCTGGGCTTGCTAAAATTTTCATAATTTCAGCTGCATTTAGATTACTCTGCATAAATAAAATTCAGGATTACCATGTTGCTCATATGTCTCACAAAATATGTAACCAAAAGCCTAAAGCTGAAGTCTTGCAGTTAAAAGAGCTGGCAGATGAAAAGTAAGAGCAGCATTTAGACCCACTCTCAGCAGTGCTGAGTCAATGTAACCATGGAAGTACGAGTTGCTTTCTATTCTGCTTCACCTATCTACAGCTCATCAGCTGGGGTTTGAATGCAGATGCTCCAGCGCAAGGTACAAAGCAAGCTGCAAAAGACACAGATACAAATTCAGAGGCTAAATGAATTTCTAGTGATGATTAAAAACAAGAAAACCAGAAGCATTTATTAATGCATAAAGTCTACCCGAACTACTTAAAGAAAAAAATGTTCTTCTGTAAGGTTACGTGTGAATGATAAGGATGGAAGGATACTGAAAATGCGTTTTTCATAATAAATTCAAAATAACTCCATTACACTGGTCTTTAGAAATCTCCACTGAAAAAGTCAGGACACACATTAAGAAACATCCACTATGAAAAAGTTGCAAGTCTTTAAAAATAGCAGTGCTTTGCCTCCTCCCTCCCCTTTCCCCTACTCACCCTCCTCCCCAATTTCAAAATACATCTTCCCCAGGCCTTGGTCTGGAATGGCAGTTTCTGTGAACAGACCATACCCGACCATATGATTAGCCATTATTATCATCATCACCTCTTATGCTCCACTCTATTAAGATGCAAATCCAACAGATGTGGTCCCACTAAGTTATTTACAAGGGTTTCCCTTTCAGATGTCCAAGCCAAAGCTACAACCAGTTCTGCGATATAATTACAGCCTCTCTCCGCGGGCAGTACCAGACCTCTGTCTGCGACGATCTGGCCAGCGGCATTTTCCCATCTACGCTCCGGTTCAAGCGGTTGCTATGATTTCAAATGGTGCACCTACCCTTATTTTAGCGCGACTGGCTGCATTTCAGCCGCCGACATCTGACTGATTGATGCACATCTAAACAACGCAGCGATTATAAAAACAACCTGGCAGTAGGCACCGGTGTTTCACCACCGTGGGCTAGCTCCTAACAGAGCGGCTGGCAACGAGACCGTGGGAAATTTAAGAGAAACACCAGCATACATGAGGCCTAACACTCCCAGCCGTCACTTCCACCGAGAAAGAGGTTGGCGTCCTGCACTTCTGAGAGTGGGAAGTTCATGGAAATACCTATGCAGGTATCTGAACAGGCAGATCTCTCGTCTGCCTTACGAAAGCATCCCGGTGCTTCCCCTGCACATCGGCCACAGCACGTCCATCAAGAAAGTGCACTCGAGGGCTGGCTGACCCGATACAGCACTAGGGGAACTGCTTTTCCGCCCCCACGCTTCCAGCCTCTGGCCAGATTCTCCACCGTATTCCATACGGGAGCACCCCAAACTGCCCGCACACGCGATCGGGGGGGAGGGCGAGCGGCGGAAACCACCGGAGCCCCCGG
>VXBT01003021.1:451280-574492 GCA_013400235.1 Oriolus oriolus
CGGCGCGGCCGGGGTGGGGCGGCGGCCCCGCCTCCTCCTTCCCGTGTCGCCACGGCAACAGCCAACAGGGCGGGACGGGGGAAGAAAAAGCGGGGAGGAGGAGGAGGGCGGGCACTGCCCCGTCACGTGGCGCGTTCCCCCTTCCTGCCCCCGGGCGCGGCAGCCGCACGTGATGCCGGCGGGCGGTGGCGGCGTTGCTGCTGCTGTCGCCGCTGTCGCCCGTGTCCCCTCCCGTGCCGTCGCTCGCCGTCGCCGTCGCCCTGGAGACACGGCGTCCCCTGACCCCGCTGCCCGGGCCGGCCCCGCCGCCGCGCGCGCCGCTCCAAGCGGGAAGGGCCGGCCGGCGGTCACGCGCGGGGGCGGGACGGGCCAATGGGAGCGCGGGCCGGGCTCCCGCGGTTCCGCTTCCCGGGCTGTGGGGGAGGCGGCTGCGGCGCGGTAAGTTCGTGCCGCTTCGAACCTGCCGGCTCTCCGCAGGCCGGAGGTGCCCGCGGCCCCGTGCGAATCCCGCTCCTGGGTGTAAAAGTAAAAGTCAGCGGGATTCATCACATCCATGGCGGTGATCCGGCTCGCGTTGGATCCCTACGGACGCACTGCGGTCTGGGCTGTGCCTGCAAGGGGGCGGCCGGAGGTGTTTGTTGCCAGTGGGTGCCTGCCTTCTCGTCCCCTTCGGACAGAGAGAGGGAGGGCCAGAAAAGGTGGTGGTACAGTTTGGGAAAAGTGCTCCATCAAAACAGTAAGGAAAATGAAGGTGATTGATGAGATGGAATATACAGTTCCTCATAGAAACCAGTATCACTCCGGGAAGATGCTCACACTTGTATGCTTCTTTTTCTGCTATGAGACAGACTCCTTAACGCTTCTTTTTTTCTTTTTTTTTTTTTTTCCTCAAACATAATTGGTTGGAATTACTTGATACAGCGGATAAAGACTTTGTTTCCATTAGACGGCTAAAGGTCAGCCAGAGCCCTTAGTCTGCTGTTCAGTTGCTTTCCGAAAGCTGTCGGCACAGGAGCCCACTCCTGGTGCTGCATTTCTTGTGCTGTTCTTCCCACTGCATTGTCATGTCTTCGTCTGAAGTAAGGCCCAAGGTATCGGCCTGCTTTAAGTCCCGTTCTGCTTCCTTGTTGGCTTGTTTTCATGTTTCCAAACCTAACAGTGGCAGATGTATTAAAGGCTTTTTGGAGCACATTTGTCCCTTTCCGAGTCTTTTGGTTAAATGCTTGCCATGTGCAGTATTTTAAGTTTTCCAGTGTTTTGCTTGGGCATTTTATTTGGCTTTTCTGTGTGTTTTTGATTTGTTTGTTTGGTTTGGTTTTTTTTTTTTAATTGCGAAGCTTCAAAACAAATTTATCTTAGTAGGATGGCCATAGCTTTGGTGTGTTGAGAAGAAGGAAGATTATTTGCTGGCTTCTTGCAATTCCTGTGTCCAAAGCTGCTGAAGCAAACCGCAAACCCCACGTGTTTGAGTGATTTAAATATATCAGCACCAAAGGGATAGACAGTTTTTTACAGGACTGTCAGAATTCATTTGTAAATGTTGCAGAGGCTGGTCAGTCTAGTCAGAACTGAGTAATAGTTTCCACGAATAATCTAATTTCTGTTGGTGACTTGGGATCTTCAAGTGTTAGAAAAGAACCTATAAGAACATGTAATGTCACAAAATGCAAGATACTGCATGTACGGGTTAATAACTATTTGTAGTGTGAATCCAGGAACCCAGCAGAGTAATGGGAAAATACCTGGGTTTGTTAGTCAATGATGAAAGGAAGCTGCCAATTTAATGGGGCTGTGAAAAAACTGAGTGTGGCAGTGGTGTGCACACAGTCAAGCTTCTGGGTGACAGGTGAGACATTGCTGTGTCCAGTTCTGATAAATCATGTCCAGGAAAGAGGAACTTGTACAGAAATATTTCCAGGAGGGTTACTGGAGATGAACAAAGCTTATCTACAAGAGTACACTGGGAATATTTGTTTGATTAACCTAGGAAAAGCAAATGCATGGGAGGGTTATGAGTAACCAGTAAGGCAGGATGGAGTCAAGCTCATGCGAGTAGGCATTTGAGCTAATGAACAACACTGATGGCAGAGCACGGATCTAAACTGATTATAACCTAGATAGAAAACTAAGCCCTGCCTCAGTGCAGTGAGGGTATTGTCTTCCATGAAGAACAGTTAAAATGGACTTATCTAGCAGGCTTTAAAATGTGTTGCGCATCAGAATAGGAAGATTATGTGTAGTTACACAAAACAGATGTAAGTGATCAATGTTGGAGGGAGGAGTTTTGGGCCTCACTGACTCGTCCTGACACCAGAGCAACCTCCTGAGGTTCAGCAGAAAGAAGCTGTTCTCAGAAAGAAAGCTGTCTACTGCTGGGTCATGATGGGGAGGATGTGAAGGCAACAGTTCAGAAAGGGGTAACAGGAATGCTCCCACTGAGGAGATTTACACCAGGTGTTCAGTCTCTTAGACTTCATGGGCAGCAAAACATTATTTTACTTAACAGTGTATGCAGGGACCTAAGGAATGTAGAAACTAGAAATACAGAGGAATGGTGTATATACAGTATGGAGGATGTAAAAGAAAATGTAGGATGGTCAGTTGGATGAGGTGCTGGATGCCATGAATGGAGGACTGTTCCCAAGGATCTTGGTATTGCTGTTGTGAGGCTGAACGTCTTGTCATTGCCCTGTTTTTCTAGCTTTCATTTTTGATTGTGATTCATCTGATGAGAACAACAACATTGAAAATTCACCTAGTAAGTGCTGGAGGCTCAGCCCTAAAAACAAATGCAGTATCAGTTATGTGGAGTTATTTATAGTGAGGTGGAGAACATGGGGTCATTTAGGTGCTGCCAGTCTTTTTTTTATTGCATGTTGCTTATACTTCTGCTATTCTTTACTGAAGAACGGGAGAAAAAAAACAAGGTAGTAGATTGCAGGGAAAGAGAAACTTCCTGCCACGAAAGATTGAATTGGGCAAGGCTTGCCAGGCAAATATCTCAGCCCACAGCATGCCTTCCCAGCGTGACTTCCTTCGTAGCTTCTCACAGGAGACTCGAGAGTCATCTAGTCCTCCTGTGCTGTACAGCTGGGCTTTTGCCGGCTTCCTAGGATTTAGAAACTTCAGTTTTATTGCTCACTTCTCAAGTCTTTTTATGTCTTGTATCGAGCTGTTTTATTTCAAGCTTCAGTGGCCTGCGGCTTACTGCACTGTTTTATGGAAGCCTGGAGTTTCTCAATAAATACTGAGTTTTTATCTTGCGCTGCAACCAACACACTCGTTTGTAATTTTTTTGCTAGCTATCATAGCCTCTGAATGTGTGTTAGGGTACGTGTTTAAAAGAGGAAAATGCCCTCTAATACCTGTTTCTATTCCAAAGCCAGGGTTTGCCAATTCTTCACTACTAACAGTATCAGTCTCAAGATGTAAAGTCTAGCAGTATGAAAAATGGGGGAATCTGTAGTTCCCTCCCTCTGAGAGCTGATGATGGTCCTCTGACCCTGAAGCACAAGAAAATGTGTGAGGTAAAGCCTGTCTGTGCTACAAATTGTTCTGGTGTACATTTGTTTTCCATGGTGAAGTTCTTTTAAGTGCATATAAGTAGAAGAACATGATTTCCTGTCCTTGCTTACCATCATGTCTTTACATTCAGGCTGCCAACGCAGTTCTGTCGTGACATGGATTTCTCCTAGCCATATGTCATTACAGTATTTAGGAAGCATTAAGGATTGAGATTTTGCTTAGTCTTTAATATTTCTTGCTATATTAATTACCTTATTAGTACTGTCTGTAAAGTTGTTATCAAATCGAGGATGCAGCTAGCTGTAGTGAAAGGTGGCTGACTTGGCTTACCCCGTCCTTAGCATTTTCAGGTGATCACACTGGTAATTTCCCTTTCATACCGGCAGTAAAGTTGTCCTGTTTTTTTACCAAGTACAAAATTGTGGATGTTTCACACACCTTTGTTCTTACTTTTTAGGTGAAAGCAGAAACGATCTGAGTGTACTTGTAAAGGCAAAGGAGGTTGGACCTCCTCCGTCGTGTCTGGCGGCAGTTGGCTGGCAGCTCGGATTGCCCAAGAGCCCATCAGTGACAGCCAGCACCGTTTCCACCCCGATGGAGGGAGCAGGATTTGGGATTTAACTTACCACACTGGAGGAGCATCTTACAGAAGCAAGGTTTCATTAACTTCACTGCTTGCAGGCCAGTTTGGGTTTGCTGGGGTTTTTTGTTTTGTTCTTAAGCACATCTAAGCCCTTGTTTTGGAAGGTACGGTGAGCGTGCTTTAGTTTTGTAGCGGTGAAGCCTCATGTGAGCTCTGAGTGAGGTGACTTTTGTGTCTGTGTCGAGCCTCACTGAAGTCAGGGGTGCTCTGTGCCAAGATGAGATAGCTGCTCTCCACAGACCTCCACAGTGTAAGGTAGAGTCAAAATCTGCAGTGATTAATTACAGTCATCATTACATGTCTGCACTGGCTGGGCTAACAGTTCCCTACGTGCAGGGATTCATTCCCATGTGCTATCCTGGGCTCAGCACCCTAAGCTGGTAAATTAGGCTGATCTGTCCAGTGTAGCAAGTGTGATAAGTAGTGTCATCAGTATTGCTATGCTTTAGTTGTGGTACTTGGTTTGGGGAAGACAATTCACAAAGCTGAGGTAAGCACTAGGAAATTCTTGGCAAAACTGAGACTTTAGCACTTGGATTCCCAGCAGCCAAGCATGCTGAGTGGGGAGATTTTAAACCAGATGGTTGGAAATGTCCTTTGGGCAACTCTTTTCTCCTCAGTTTTAATTGCTTACAGCCTTCACTTAACCATATTTAAGTCAGAGCACCAAAATCTGAACTGGTCTCTTGCACTTCCTGTGATCCATAGGGGTGAAAGCAGACCCTGGAAGCCAGCTCTGTTAGCTCCCCCACTCTGCCCAGACCCACCCTGCCTTTCTCCCTCTGACACCTGTGCTGGGCCATTTCAGCTCACTGAATTTGTAAAAAGTGAATCCAGAGTATAAATAGAAATTGTTTTATAATTGCTAGCTGCCAGGGGCTCAGCCATGAAGGAGGAACAGAGTTAGCACCATCCTCAACTTAAAACAGTTTAACCCCCCACCTATTGATTGTCAAGAGACTGGTTTGTGTTGTGAAGGAAAACAAACGAGATTACATTCCAGCAGAACGAGATTCAATTAATGTGTTTTACCTTACAACTAGAGAGAACAACAAGTGTGAACACAATTACTGTGGCTCCACCAATAGATACTCATTAAATTGCCGTGCCTGCCACTTTCAATTGTGTGATCCAGTCCCCAGGGTTTGGGTTCTTCTGGTTTTTTACAGTTTGAAAGAAATGGAGACAATAGGAGTAGACATACCAAAGTCTTCTCTCAGTCATAATTTAATTTTCTAACCAGAAAGGAGCATTAAGGTGGCTTCAGTCCCACGGGTTTATTTCAAAATTTGATAGGTCTGCAGATCTCCACAGCTTTCTCATTATTGATCTTTCCTAACATTGCAGGTTAACTGTCAAAGGAAGGGGATCATTTGTTGAGTGGTAGGACTGATGATTTTTTAACTATTTTATGCAGTCAGATAGCCATCCCTCTCATGTATTAAGGTGGTTGTGTTTAATTGAAGATGGTGGTTAAATTAAAAAAGAGTAATTGCTCCTGGCCCCTCTTTTTATTAGTAGTGAAAATTTGATCAAACCATTCCCCAAAGTGCCAGGAAATCTAAGTGAAAATAGTATGAATTAGCTTGTGACCTGATTTTTACTGTTTTCAGTGGAGTTTTGGTGGGCTTCTGCTGATGTATTATGGCATTTCACAACAGTTTTCCTTGCTTCCCATAAAGCAAACAAGAAACCTTGATGGTGCTATTAATTTTAATGAAAACTTCCACTGTATATTTAAGTTTTGTAAGAAGTACTCATCTACTAATGAAGTTAAATAGCTGTTGTTCAGATGTAGGTTCAAAACAGGGAAGTCAGTTTCAAGATATAAAAAAACACAGCAAAATAAACTAAAAACAGGTAATTTATAATTCTATTTGACTCTTTCATTCTTTCTCCTTATGATGTTCAAAAATAAATCAATTCAATCACAAGACTTAAGAGAAAGTTAAGACAATGATAGTCTGTTTTTATTAAGATACAAAAGTTTTGCAATATCTGTCACAAGTCAGCCTTTTTTTTCTGAGTCAGACTTGAAATAAGTCCTTCTTTATAATATCAGTGTATAAGCTTCAGGGACATGTATTTCATAAGCATTAGATTTGTAGGTGTCAATAAAAATAAATATTACTGTTACAATAATATTTTCTTTTTATGTGGTTATTTCTAGCAAAATATTCAGAACTGAAATTGTAAGATGCCTTAATTGCTCTGAGTTATTCTGCAAATTAAGATTTCCACGATGCTTTTCACATAAAAAGGAGAAGCATTTAATCTTGATTTCATGTAATCCAATCATAACTCAGGTAAGTTCAATTTAGTACATGTACTGAAACCGAGTAGGTCATTTTGGTGCAAATCTGAAGGGATGGATTTGTTCTGAATGTTTGGATTTACATCGTCTGTTCTAGGGGAGTTGGTTGCTCTGCTGAGTATCCCAATGACAGTGGGAAAGACCCCGGAAGAGTCCCTGAGGAGAGGCAGGTTTTGAGGGCAGACATGGAGAGGTGGGTTTAAACGGGGCTGGTCACTGCCTGGGGGATGTGACAGCCCCTGGAAAAGACTCAGCTGCCAGTTTGCCAGCAAGTGCTGACCCTGTCTCTGGACACAAAGAGGTGGATGAGTGTGTCCAGCTCAAGCAAGGGCCCTTCCCTCCCTCCCTCCCTGAGTGAATGCACAGATAGGAGCTAATTCAGGGGTGATACGGCGTGGGGAGGCAGCTCTCACCTGTACAGTGACTGGTCTCTTTCTACGTGAAGGTCTGGAGTTTCCACTTCTAGGAGCTTGTTGAGCCCAACCTCTAATTAGTGGAACAGGAAGTTTTAACTAAATGCTTCAGAATCATGAGGTTTATGTATGATCTTTATCAACACAGGAGTTACTAACTGCTGGCCTTCACAGATAAACATTAAAGGCCTGAAAATCATTGCCTCCCGACACTGACTATTGGGTTTGCCTTTTGGTCTTTAGTTATTGTTGCTTCTTTTTGCTGCTGCCACATAGATTGATTGGATTTTTTTTAACAGAAACCAGGAATCTCATGCTTTCGATTCCGGTAGCTGATGCTTTAAGACAACCCAATATCATAAATTTATGATAAAGTCATTCTGAAGCTGAAGAAAAGATTCATGTAAGGAAAAACCAAAAGGAGCTGAGTTTGTGAGGTGTACAAAGCTGTCATACTCTTCTTTAGGGCTTCAGTGCTGTGCGTGAATGCAACACTGTGACTGCTGTTTTCAAGGAACCTTTCAGAGGTGTGTTATAGTGGGAGGTGTATGCAAGCAGGAGATCTGCATATCCTACTTCAAGAAACACAGGTCATTTGCTTGAGGAAAATAATACAAATAATTAGCTCCGGCCCCTCTTGGCATTTCCTCTTGGGCCTTCAGTGAAGGCTGATACAACTGCAGGTAGGTGCTTGCAAAGTAATTTGGGAGCAACCCACAACACACCGAACAAATCCATAATATTAGATTTTTCCAGAATTATTTTGGGACTTTCAAAGAGATCTGGTCCCACTGCACAGAGATGAACTTTATCAGGATAGCTTTTCTGGGACAGAATCCAACAAGATTTCCTTGTGGGTTTGACATGAACATACTGGGCATATTAGATGACTGCTGAAAATGCTAGAACTACTCCACGACAGTCTTCTCAAGGTGGTTAGTGCCTGTGAATGTCTTTCTTTTATTCTGGTTGTCTTGTCATCTTCCAAGTCAGTTTTTTTCCTCACACGATTTTTTTCTCCAGTTACTCAGCGAAATTGTTAGGAATGTAAATGCCTGAAGAACAGGCTTTTAAAATTGCTTTCTTTTCCCCCCAAGATAGAAAAGGCAGTGATGAAAAATGTTGGGAGCTGAGGATTGGCAAAAGGTGCCAATCCAAGCTTTATCCAGAGGAAAAATGCAGCAGTCTGGGAGGTGCCAGGGATGCTCCTGGCAGGAATAGCAGAGCACAGAGCCATTCCTCCCTGCAGCAGGTTTGCTGTACTAGTGGGCATAGCTGCAGGCTGCTATGAGGATAAACCTCCAGCTATTTTCATTTCATCAAAACAAATGCAAAGTTTGCCTCTAAACACATATAAAATGCTCTAAAAGTGTGTTGGGCTTTTTCAAACAAGGGAAAGATGCAGCAAGCCAAACCCTGTGTCCTGTGCCCGTGTGGGTAAAGGTGTGTGGAGAGACACCAGGAAAGGCTGAGGAGCAGCTTCTGGGAGGCTGGGTTGAAGCTGAGTGAACAGCTGGATGTGAGCCTGTGTCACCAGCATTAAGTTAACGGGATGGCTGCAGGGCCCAGGGCCTAAGGCACACAAATCCAGCCAGGTCTCCCTTCTGGAGAAGGAGCTTTGGCAGCACCGTGGCTGCCAGGGATGGCGGCAGAGCGGGGACCATCAATGGCCAAGGGACGCTCTGGGCAGAAACAGGCAGGTGTGTTGCAGGCAAGCTTCATCTCACCTCAGCTGCCTCTGAGATCTGTAGGTGCCCTGTGGGAGCTAATCAGCCTCCCAAACCCCCAGGCTTCTTAATTTTACTGATTTAAAAATAGCCTCAGGCTCCTTAAGGGCCTGCAGCTGAGGAGACTCCCTTGTAACCCAGCTGGCTGAACGGGCCCTGTAAAACTCACCTGCTCCCTCAGGTCCCCCACAAGGATGTTTTCCAAGCGTGGTAGAAACAGACATTTTTACATTTCTGTCTTTGCACGCACTCTGATTCCTCCATGTTTTGACAGAAGGAAACATGGCACAAGGGGATGGATGGCTACAGGGAATGCCAGTGCTGGCCTACAGCAGAGATTTGGCAGAAAAATCCCAACAAGGAGAAGCCAACAGGATTTACTGTAGAGGCCACAGACTTTCCTTCTTCAGACTTAATAATGTCTCAGAGGGATCCTGATACTTCTGATGCCATAAGTTAGGGGACTTTGGGTTTTATTTATTTACAGTGATAGTTTTGCATATGCAGGAACAGGATAGCTGGTGAGGCTTTTTGGATTCTGCCACCGGATGTGTTGGAGGAATGAAGACACATTCCCCATGCTGTACCTCTGAATCCTCTCCTCTGGGCCCTCCCATTACCTTCAGCTCTGCCAAAAGGCTGTAGGATGTTCCTGTGGTAAATCTAGTAATCTGTCTGCTGGACAAAGCACCAGGCACTGGAGAAGAACTTCTATGGCTTGTTGACAGCCAGCCTGGTTATCCCTGTGGTGAGTGCCACAGACAGACACACACACACCTTGGGATCCCGAAAGAAAAACATTATGTTTAAAAAGATGAGATACTTCCATTTCTGACAGACAGGGCACTTTTTACTGCAGAGCAGCTACCCACGGCTGCTGCAGAGCACGGGCAGTGTCCATAAATCCACACCCTTAGCTTCTCCTAATATCCTGCTCAAGTAACCCAGGCTGAGTCTGTTCCTTTCAGCTGTGCATCCAGCTCCAGGAATAAGTGTTTAATCCCAGTGAAGTCCAACTGCTGCCGGTCTTGCTTCTGAGGGACCCCACCACAAACTGGAAGTTTCAGTGGGTATCAGCCCCTGTGAATGGGAGCTTCTGACACCACAATGCTGCAGCATGCATTTCTAGATAAAATTCACCTTGGGATGTGTTTCCATTGCTGAGCAAACTAAATCCAAGTTCTGTAAATGCCACATCTTATCAGGGCCATTTTCTTTACTAGTTTTATTGCAAGTTGGCTTGAGTCTATAGACTCCTAGAGCATGAAGCCACATCTAGCTAAGTCTTAGAAGCTGAAAACTAAAGGAGATGCAGCTGTTTCACTCTGGAGCATTCATGAGGTAATAATAGCAACAATAAGGGGAAGAAAAATAGAGCAGTTTCATTGTGATATTTTTTAGAAAGTAAGGATTCCACTGAATATAAAATGATCATTGATTTTAGGCACTTTGATGGACTAATGAGGGAACAACCCTCACTTTGTATAGAGAGGTGCTGCTGAGTAGAAGTGTTGGAGTCTTTTCTTTAAATGGGAATAATTATATTGCACAGGAAACTTGGATTTGAAAGCAGTTCCTCTGATACATTCCTCTTCAGGGGTAATTATCTGCTGCATTCACTAAAGCCCAAAGGCTGATCTTGTATCGCATTGGATCATCTGCATTATGGCTAAAATTAAAACAAAGGGAGAGGAAACAAATAAGAAAGGATGTAAAACTCCCAAATGCTAGGTCTAAAAGGAAGTCCTTTCCACCAGGATGAAAGGTGAAACACCTTTTAGAGTAAACATCTGATGTAGATGGAGGTGAAATGCAAATAAGAGAATAATTATGCTGCACTTGGTTTCCACCAACTGGCTTCTCACCACATGATGTCCCCTCGCTGCTTTACACCTTCTACCTTCCATGGGGTTTCCATCATACCCAAAGAGCTCTCATCAAAACCTTTCCTGTGGACAGCATTCACTGGGAAAGACTGGAAAGTTTCTCTGGCCAAATAATAGTAAGCAGAGAGCTGCTTCTGCTGCTGAGGCGGGGGTTTGTTTGCAGTCAGCCTGCCCCATCTGTCTTCTCCCTGACCATAAAATGTTAGACAGAGCAGACAACATTGCCTGAGTGGAAGTCAGATCCTCTCTAGGAAGGCTTACACCACTTTACCTTCCATGCAAAACAAATCTGTAATTAAATGATGCTTTAAATGCTCAGACTGTTGTGGTTTCCTGCTTTAGTTATGAAAATGAAGTTAGTTTGGTCAGTTCCACAGGAACTGACTCACAAAGGCTTCCATAACCTTGCAAGGAACTTCTCTGTATGGTCAAGAACAGCATGGCTCTTAATTTGGATCCAAGGGTCTCCTAAGGAAGGCCAGCAGTTAAAAGCCTCTGTGCATGAATTAAGACAGGACTGGCTAATGCTTCTCCTTAACTAGCAAAAGAACATTTCCCCCCTGAAGTTTCTCTAAACAGTAAAGGGTGCACATTAATGTGTATGTGTAGTGGTGGGGAAAGGTGTTTGATTACTGTAGAACAGATCACTTAAATCATCTTCTCATCTTTCAGGCAGCGTGCTCAGTCTGTGGGGGCAAGATAAATCACTTCATTGCACCCATTACAGTGCTGCAGTGGTGCAAGGACCACAGCATGCTCCCTGACCACATGATGCTGTGAAAGGCTATGTCATCTCTAGAGTCAAAGGAAGAAAAGGGCAACAAGATGCTTTGGGGAAACAGCCATCCTCAGACAAAAATGAAGGCACAGAAGCCAGCAGGTGGCACGGGGTTCCCATGGTGGATATGTGCTTAGAAAAGAAGCTCAGGTGAAAGCCAGAGCAAGAAGGAGCTGGAGGCAGGATTGGGAATGCAGAGCACCCTGCTGTGTGCCCCAGCTTGATGGAGGAGGGGTTACACCTGGCATCTCTGTAGGCAGCATGGCTGGAAAGGTTCAGAAGAGGCAATCCTGCCTAGAAGTTCAATGTTGCTGCCCTCTGGAAAAGCCTCAGTCACTCTCCATTTGCTTAGACAGGAAGCCTGGGGCTGAATGCAAAAGGCCTGAATTTTGCGTGGTAAAAGCATGTTTCTGTTCTGCCTGCACACGGGAAAGGATGCTCAGAAAGAAACTATTGCCACTGTTCAGGCAATCCATACTGTGCTGCATCTGGCAAATTTAGTGGCTGCAAGTAAGAAAGTGCTGAGCTGGCTGACAATTGGATTTAATTTGGTTTCACTTGCTTTGTAGACTCTCTGTGTAGAATCATAGAATGGTTTGGGCTGGAAGGGACCTTTCAATGTCATCTAGTCCAACCCCCTGCCATGGGCAGAGACATCTTCACCAGGTTGCTCAGAGCCCCGTCCAACCTGGCCTTGAATGTTTCCAGGGATAGGGCATCCACAACTTCTCTGGGCAACCTGTTTGAGTTTTTCATCACCCTCATTGTAAAAATCAGAATTCTGTCCTATATCTAATCTAAATCTACCCTCTTCTAGTTTAAAACCATTCTCTCTTGTCCTATCACAACAGGCCCTGCTAAAAAGTCTGTCCTCATCTTTCTTACGGGTCTCCTTTAGGTACTGGAAGGTGCTCTAAGGTCTCCCCGGAGCCTTCTCTTCTCAAACTAATCACCCCAACTCTCTCAGCCAGTCTTCACAGGAGAGGTGCCCCAGCTCTCTGATCATCTTCATGGCCCTTCCCTGGACTCTCTCCAACAGGTCCACATCCTCCTTATGTTGGGGACCCCAGAGCAATCAATCTTACAAGTAAGTTGGTGAGAAAAACACCAAACAGAAGTTCCCATACATACCTGCAACTCCAGATAAAATTTGACTTGAAGAAGTCCAGCCTCTCCAATGATCTAATTAAAAGGAAACAAACTGAGAAGTCCCTTGCCACAGCAGGAGTTGCCTGCATGCTTCTGCTGCTGCCCATAAGCACTTACCATGAATTCCGAGATAACATCTGAGGAATGGGCAGTACCATCAGCCCAGGGACTTACTCCAGTGATTGCTCTTGCAAAGTTCACACTCGTGGAGGTGTGCATTGATTTTCTATTAGAAGACTTCAACCTCATTTATTTCCTCTAGAATGGGTATAAAGTAGCCACTTTGAGGGTCAATAGAAAGGTTTCTATCCCATCCTGTATTTAGAAAGTCCACTGAAATCTGCTTAAGGCTGACCACTTTTTTCCATGTGAGTTCTCTTGCACTTGCCTTATGTAGCTTTTCTTTTGAGCCCATCTGGCTTGAGGAAGGACACAGGACTCTTGCCTTTCATCATAGTTTATCTTAAACCTAGAAATGAATGTGTAGGCTCCACCAATGGCTGTCGAGGGACAGCTTGTTATCGAGACTTAGAGACAGAAATTAAAGCAACGTAACTAATTTGGATAGAGTATGGTACAGCCATTTCACATGTTAAACAGAACAATTTATTTGCATACAGGGACAGTCCAACCCATTGCAACTGCACTCAGCCTATGTTGTACTAACATCACACCTTCACTGGCATAATAACTGAATAAAGTCCATGTGGAAGTTAAGCCTGAAGAAAGTGTTACCATATTTCGTCATTCCTCCCTACAACATGGTAAGACATAAGAACTGCTTGAATTTCTGTTGTCAATTTTCATGAGTTTCTCAAGAATTTTATGAACTGCCCTTTAGCTTTACATCTGTGAGCACAGGAACACATTAGGTGACATGAAAAAAATTTCCAGGTACCTTAGTAGGAGAGAAAAAGCTTAAGTATGCAAGCCAAACATCCTCTAATACCTACATAGAAGATCAGGATTTTTAACTATCAGACCATTTAAGTCAGTCTCATGATTTTGTGATTTCTTCTGCATGATGGGTGTTTTAAAATCTATCAAAACCATTATCCTTTGTGAAAACAGGTGGGATTCATTGATGAAACTCATCTAAGGTGTTGTAGAGTATCTGAAACACCTGCATGGCTGGCAGACTTAAGTTAACATACTCACCCAGACCTGTGCTCCTCCACAGCAGCTGCTTTAGGCCAAGTGGGTACTCTGCAGTCTCATTTGAGACTCCACAGCTACAGAGAGAAAGCTGGATCCCACTCTAGCAGCTTTCCAAGTGTGAGAAACTTGCCCACTCGCAGTCCTGAGCTGTGCTGTCAGCTACCAACTTCAGCATCTCTGGGTGCGCTCCACTGGCATTCAGTGCAGTGACTACAACCACAAAACAAGGAAGTAAAAGCACTTCCTCCTCCTAGCCCTGCATGAAAAGGAGAGGCAGTCATGGCAAATGCAAACACAGCTCACGCTTAGCACAGGCAGCACCTGCATGACCATCCCTGGGGGCTGCTCCTACAAGGTGAACCTCACACCACTGTGGTCACCCTCGCCACCTTCACATCCTGGCATCTCTTTGGTCTGGTGGCCCTCTGGGGAACCACACAGGCCACACCTTGACTGTTTTGTGACAATTAAGACTAAGGAAGACACTCACCAGAATTTGTTTTCCTTAAAAGTAGTATCCAAATGCAGCTCTTTGAAGATGAGAGGAGCAGGGCGTCTTTCCTGTAGTGATTTTCCTAAATCATAAAGCCAAGTGTCTTTTCCTCACATTGCAAGAAGCTTTGATGGAAATAATACAACTGCAACCCAGCACTGAATAAGCAGCTCACACCAATATCTTCCTTTCACACTTCTTAGTGTTTTTTCCCCTGTTACGGCAGAAGGTATTTTCATGTAACGAAACATGTAATTTATTTTCTACAATTTCTATGGTTTCTACAATTACAGAATTAGAAGAATAACAATTTAGAACACATTTCCATAATTTACCCATTCACAGATAATCAAACTATATATTCTATACCTACGTGCTCGAATACATTACATACCAGCAATAATGCAACAGCTGAGGTGATTTTGCTCTCACACACACCCATGCCAGCAACAAAAATGATCTTGACCCACGTAAAAAAGCCTCCAGAACTGTCAATTATATGACATTAAGAATGCCGGCTACTGGACAAAAGGTTTGGCTAGAGAACTGATTGCAGGCATGAAGAGCATGGTATGCTCAGATGACTGTACGATCAGATGCCAAGGAAGGTTTTCAGCAATTCCAGGCAAGGTATTTTTTTTTTGGTCCCATGAATTCATGCAATAAATGTCAGTAGCAGGAGATTGAATGCCTGCACTGTCAAGCAGTCTAGCCCACAAGTCCTTATATCTATTGTCACCCACAGCACAGAAATGCTGGGTTGTTCCTGGGCTCTCTTCTGGAGCTATAAAACTGTTTGAAAGAAAACCCAGTTGCTGTTTTAGTAACTCGCTCAAGAGTCACTCCCAAAGTGCAGAGTGAACAAGGCTCAACCAGTTTTGGCTTTCTTTGCTGTATACAAACATGCCAAACTATCCCAGCAGGCTCTGATCCCTCAAATGTCACATCCCCTTTTGTTTCATGCTTTTAATTCCAGTGAACTGCAAAAACACCCCAGTCCTCAGATTACTTCAGACTTTTGAACTGACAACCATGCAAAACATGGAGAGTAAGTCTTATGGCCATGGCTACGCCACGTGGTGCCAGGGGAGGTGCAGGGCCAAGGGTGGTGCATGTGCACCTGGGCAGTCTGCTGAGGGCCGATGTTGAGCAGCAGGACACTGCTGCAGCCCTTGGCCTGACGTGAGGGCCACAACAGTGGCCACAGACTGTCCACGAGGCCATGCGTGGCAGGGGGGGAAACTCCAAGGTTTCTAAAGGCTCGTCTCTAGAAGTAACTTGCTTCATTTTGGAAACCCTGACGTTGTCCAAAGGGGGTACGCTCTGCACGTGGACATGTACAGACACTGCGGGTTTGCTGTGGCCCCTGAAAGCTCACGGCTTCCATGAGCACTTCTCCACTGCCAAGAAAGTGTCAAAGTTGACAAGAAACAAAGCAGCTTTTAGACAGGAAAAGTGACCTGTCCTGACCCTTCTTGGCAGCTGACAACTGTCCAGGGTGGAGTTTAACAGAAGAAAGTGTCAACAGACAGGCTTCCCACTCCTGAGTCATTAGGAGTTGAATTTTAATCATTTGCTGCTTCTGCTCTACAATGCCCTTGCAGCCCTCTATTGCTCCAGTCCTTCCCTGTCCCTGCAAGTCATTCTGTTTCTCCTCTCCATCCCACATACTCGTTCTCCACAGGCTTCTGGCTCAGTACGTCTGTGATACATCCAAATAGACTGGTTGACCTGGTGGTTTTCCACATCACTTGTGTCCTTGGGCTCCTTTCAAACCAGCCCTGTGCTGATGAAGCGTAGACAACTTCATGACACAAACTCTTCTTGATACTGCAGGAATTCTATTTCCTTTCTTTAAACCATTTAAAAAAATAAATCAGAGAAGGCAGTGTGAAGAAACCACAGAGCTGCCAGCCAGAGGTTTTATTCCCTCCTTTGTCACTAGTTTGCCATGCAATCTCTGCCCATGGGCACACAACTCCTCTGTGATGCTGCTCTACGCAGAGGAACTAGCAGATAACAGGGATTATTTGCTGATGTAATACTCTCCAAGATGTAGGAAAGAAAAGAAAATGCAAAGGATGTGCCACCAAAAACACCCCACAATGGTCAGGCAACTGTTAGCCGCACCCCTGGGATAACCAGTGCCGGGCGGGAAGGGCTCGGGATGCCTGCTGGAGGCTGGAGCTGTGTGGGGCAGCATCCTCAGCAGGAGAAGGGCACGAGCTTCCCCACTTGCATGTCCCCATCTGCATGTCCTGCACCTGGGGACTGCACTTAAGGATTTGTTACTTGAACAACTAAGGAAAAAATAACATTTAAAAAATACATACTTTTTAAAAGACTCCTCCACTTTCTTTCAGCTATTTTTTTGTTACCCCAGGCCCCTCTTCCCAGAGCTGCGCCACTAGAAAGGATCGCCCCAACTCTGTTCTCATTTTAAAATGCTTCTTTTTATTTCAGTGGTTGTACATTGGGTGAATGAATTTAACGTCACAACAGAAATAGAATGGCTATTTAACAGACCACTAGTAATTATATATGCTGGAAAAGAGTGAATGGAGAGGTTTCTTTTAACTGTTACCGAAATATTCATTGTACGTGTCGTCAATTATGCTGGATGAGAGAGGCAAACAAAAAGGTATTTTGGTGAGGTGCTGTATCCTTTGAAGAAAATAAGCACTGAGACATCTCAAGTCGCTTGAAGCCATGTCCCAGCTACAGTATTCACTGTCTCCATGTTGGCCCATCTCATGGTTCTTTTAGGGGGTTATATTTCTTGTTGTATTTTTTTTAATTAAACAAAGCATTTAAAATTTAATCATTTTCATTAGACTTTTTTTTTTTTTAAATATAAACAAAGTTTTGGCAAATAATATTTATACAGAAAAATAGTTTTAGATCTTCCCAAATTTTGAAATAGTCTATAAAATTACTTTATAAATAAATAAAATGCAGAATCTGTTGTACACGTATTTGCACATCTCTGTAATTGCCTCCTTACTGTTAGCATAGGTTTGTACTTGTACAGTTTTCAGGAATATTACAAAGTCATAAAGTCGGAAAGTGGATCTCTTATTAAAAATACATTTTCTCTTTTTGTCTGTCAGTTTATCTGGATGAAAGACCTGATGTATCTGAAGCTTCGTCATCCATGGGCAAAAAATAGTAATATTGGATTAATTGTAAAAAACATAGAATAACAGTAATTTTGAAACATAAAAAGTTCACACAAAACGATGTCTTGAAGAGTTATCTACATAAAATATTTAAACATGGATAATTTACCATTTAGTATTATACAATAAGCTACCCAAATGCCTAAATTAACTATTATAAAAAAATAAAAACAACTTTGACAGATATAGGCAAGTTGCAGTGTCAACTACCTAGTTATAATGACTGAGAAAGTCTACAAATATTAGTGTTTTAATAGTATATAATGGTGATACCTTAACTGCTAAAGTAACAAGTTAAGATACGTTATTTTTCCACAAATTAAACTAACGCAACGTTACAAGCACTATGTTAATTTTACAACCGAATTGTGATTATTTTTTTTTCTTTCGGATGATCAAATCTCCAGCTTTATATATAAATAGATAGTAATTAGACATCGGACAAACAAGATTTAGCCTGGAAAATAATTTCCTAGACAAAGAATAATATGGTTAGTGCCTTCAGTCGTTCAGAACAGGCAGTGCTGCCAAAGTTTAAAATAGTTTACAATCAGTCTGAAGAGGTTAAGTTAAAATACTGCAATCACTAGTAATGTCCACATAGAAAACTTATGCTGCAAACAATTATACATAATATCCACTTATAACAGCTGTCTTGTTTTTTTAAACAATAATTTAAAAACTATGTCATTTATGTGATACATGTGCAACATATAAAATGTGAAATATGAAATATTTGGTACAATAGTGCTTGAAACAAATCTCAAATCAAACAAATGAAATTTTAATTATACATATATAATTACCTTGTAAATCAACAAAGTATTTAAAAAAGTAAACAACATTAAAATCTGCTTCATCCATATATATGTATGTATGTATATATAACATGTATATAATTGTATTAAAGATATCTTCATACTTTTGTGACATAAAATATGTTTTTAAAGAAAAACAATTAAAAGAACTATTTTTTCTCCACTCTAATCTGGTTACAATCTTATAATCCAATTAAAAAAATGCAAATACAGTAATGATTTATTAAACTGAATCTCATTCTACATTCTTAGTGTTCAGTTAATAGCCTAGATTAAAGTCACCTATGAAGTTTCAGTGACTCTACTGAATTTTAATTAAATTAGAGTATCATACAGTCTCTTCATCTACAGCCTTCTTTTTCGCCTTTTCTTTTGTTAGTTTGGTCTTGTTTTGTTTTGTTTGATTTTACACTTCTAGAAGTTACTTCTTAACAGCTTGGATCTTTTTGGTAACCCGACTATGAGTTTCAAAGATTATTCGCGTCCGGTGAGATTTGACTGTTGGCATCAGGCTCACTTTCATCAAGTCTGATGTGACAAAATTTAGGCACTTCTGCAAAGTCTATTTTAAAAACATTATAAATATACTCGTAAAATAATATTCTCAAGACTTTGTTCTTTTGGGGATTGAAAGGGGTATGAAGTTCATACTGTGCAAAATTTTTAAAATTTTCTTCTGCTATTCTGCTATGATTCAAATGCAACTTCTCCATACAAGTCAAACACCAACCATGTGCATCTAAAGACTTTGTGCTTTACTTTGGACTTCTGGCTAAAAATATCAGATTGGCAGGATGATGTGCAGGACACCGGGCTGCGTTTCACTTCCTCTGTCTTGGAATCAACTCACCAAGGGAGCAAAACCAAGATTTTTTTTAACTGATAAGAAAACCCCGAATCATAGTTTGGGTGAAAATTAAACCTGCAACTGGGGAAAGTTTTTAGCCAATGCAACTCAGTTATTGCTGAGCTCGAAAGATTCATAAACATTGAATCTCACGAGACTAACTGATCTGGACCATTTCCATTAGGTGTAGTTATGGAGAAACGACAATATTTGCAATAATTAAACTATGCTTAGAAAATCTTTAAAACTAAATGTTACCCTTTATGTCTTGAAACATCACAGCTGGTATCAGGTAGTTAACTATTTTAGGTTGGAGTATAGTAAGCATACCATATTTAATATTCATATATGACATAGCAGCACTAGCTTTTTTGAGTTTTTGATTTGTCCATAAGAACAAATTCTTGACTTAGCATGCAGTTTGTGGCAACTCTAGAGAGGAGGAGACGGGGTAGTATGTACAGTAGCCGTGCTTGGCCGTCCGCAGGGAGGCTTCGTGACACTCCGTTCCGCTCCTGCCGGCTATTTCAGGATTATCTGTCGAGAGAAAGGGAAAGCGTGATCGCGCTTTTAGGTGACGCGGGGAGAGCAGTGCGCCCAGACGGCCGGCGCTGGCCTGACTGAGCTCAGGCACGGCTCACACAGGACAGCATCCCGTGTGGGACAGTGTCCCGTTCCTCAGACTGCCTGGGAGGCGTTTGTGTCTCACACACCCGGTCGTCTTCCCCTGCACACAGGTCCTCACGTGCGTGAGAACACGCAGAGGGGGTACTTCACGTGTCAAAATACTGGAGGGCAGTGCTGAATCCATGGCCTGGCCATAGGCGGGGTGTGCATCCTCAGTGCCCTGGCTATCAGTAGAGGTGGAAGCCCTGCACCTCCTGGAGGAGCTCAAAGTGCATCCGTGCGTGGGGTGACTCTCCAGCTCCCACCATGCTCCCAGAAAGTCAGAACAACCAGGGCAAACAGTGGAGGCAGGGCTCCTTGCCACTAACAAGCAAAAAGATGTACTGGGCTGGGTGTTTTCATGAAGCAAAAGTGTCTTTTCAATGCACTTTTAGCAGCTGCTTATTCCCGAAAAAAATTAACTGCAGATCAGCAAACTTGAGAGGTTTTCTCACGCTTCCTTATGCCAAGGGATCTAGGGGGATTACCATAGTCATACCTCTGTGCACCTAACTAGCCACTAACCTTGCTGCTTTACCTCCATGGTGTCTCAAGTGGAGGGTGAAGCAATCATTTTACAGGTGCAAACTCTCGTGCTTCCAATACTGCGAAGGTTAAATGTGCCCAGCAACCAACTCCACCTGCTCACAGTATTGGAAAATTGTCCAGATTTCCATCACCAGCCTGAAATGGCTGTTGGTGAAAGTGATACTCAGAAAGCAGGGGTGTGATATTTTATCATGCCATTGCTAACCTGTGCTCCAGACTTAAGCACGCATCAAGGAATTAAGAGTGCACTGCCTGCTCTTCCTGTTTCATTTGGCACTTGGCATATTTTTAAGCTGTATTTGCAGGTGGTATGCAATGCAGGCATGACAGCACTTCGACCTACTTGTGTATTATGAAGCTAGACCACTGCTTAATGCAATATTTATATTAAAAGGGGGAAAAAAAAGGTGTTTGGAAAGTAACTTCAGCAACATACTACCTCTGACATACAGACTGCCAAAAAGAAACACGCTCGGCTCTGCGTGGCAGGCGCTCGTCCCAGTCCCCTGCCCGTCACCCCCCCTGCCCCTCACAACTGCACTGCCTCGCTCTCTGTACACAAGCACTGTCTCCCTGACCCCAGCGACCCTGCCAGCAAGCCAGAAAGCCATCTTTGATTGCCATCAGCTCTGGAAATCTGGTGACACGTGAGGCCCCATTGTAATGACACTGTACAAACACCTGCTGCTCCAAAGCGCTTAACATCTAAATACATCATGCACACAACAAGGACATATATTTTTAATGAACTTCCACCCATTGTGAGTTTGTTAGCTTATCGCCTATCTTCTGTTTCCTTTCGAAATAACAAAGAAATACCTTTGCTCAAATAATAAAGCCCTGTCTGTGATAACCCTGGTCCAGCTCCAGCACGGTGATTTGACAATATGTATAAAGAATGCAGCCGTGCTGAAAATAAGAAATGACCAAGATTTTCAGCACTGGTATTTTTAGCATGTTACCACCCAACATGTCAATGTAATTAATAAAGCAGCTTTAGCTATACTGTGTTAGCCATAATCACACAAGTGTATTTAAAGGATCCTAAGGTCTTAATGGGACATAACCTGAAACTTACTCAGTAAGTTTTTTACTCAGGAAAAAACCCAGAATTTCAGACACACTGCAGCTGACTACATTGTATGCCAACTTCTGAGGGGCTGAACTTGCATTTTCCTATAGCTTTCTTTCCTCACAGTACAGGGAGACAGATAACTGCCCCTCGTGCTGGTGTTCACAATTCCCTCAAAATGTGTGACAGAGAAGGCAGAGGGCCTGATCTCAGGCTGTTTTTTGGGAAAATGGTAGGACTATTCCTGGCATTGTGATTAACCCAAGTGCCACTCATCCTGCTGTGTGCCAGGCAGGACAGAGGGGTCCTGGGCAACGTGAAAGAGCAGAGACCCCTTGTCCTCCCTGCCCTGGTGAGTGGCAAAGCCCAAGGTAAGGACTTCACTGCCGTGTCCCTATTCCTGCCTTTTCTCTCCTGTCAAAACTCAGGAAAACAGTGAAGACAATGTAAACACTTTCCTTTTCTGTGCAAGCACGTCCTGTTTATGGGTTGCAGGTGCCAGAGGAGCAGCTGGAGCTCTCACTGCCATGCTTCTCCCACTGCCAGTGGCTATGGAGCTGGCTTGCTCCCACCACATCGTCCTCGATATGCCGCCCCTCGTACAGGGGCAGTAACTAGGGCATGTTGCACCCGGCTATTTCTAGTACACGTAGGAGTCCTCCTAGGAAAAATACCCTCAAGTTTCTCCTTTAGAAAAAGCTTCTCCAGTGCAGAGTTGCAGAACTGAGGAGCTACATGTCTTTTTTAACCTTAGCCACAAAGTGTAAAACGTCTCCCGTAGTCTTTAATTACATGTTCACACCCTATTTCTCAAAAGATATCACAACTCTGCCACAGCTACATACACAGGCATCAGCTTCTGCCACTGTTATTTTTCACTGTGTCTGACAGAGAAACATAAAATGCTAAACTACTTTACATGGAAAACACACTGTGAGCCTCTCCTGTTTAATCTACAAATGAAGTAATAAACTGTGATGGAAGAGGGAGGTTATCTAAGTCTGCATCGCTGCTAATTGCTCCACCACTTGCATGCTGAAAAAGGAGAAGCTGAATTGGAGAAGGAACATCCCTGGAAACACTTTCTACAGAGTCTGCACTCCCTCGTTACCTGTAAATAGGTCCAGCCACCTTCATGTTCACTACTCTTTGAAGAATTACATCTCAAATGCACATAGATATGACTTGTCATGTTTGCTCTGATACTATTACAACATTATACTTCACAGCAACAGGATGTAATGTCATGACACTTTTACCATAGTATATAGAAGAAAAAACCCTGAAAAAGAAGACCATACAATGAGTGTGCATTGTCCCATGTACAAAGGTCTACAGGTCGAGCATAGGAAAGCATTTTCTCATGCTCTGTATGGATAAGATCCAGAGGTGTAGATACCGACATGCCAGGAAACATACCTTCTGCTGCTGCAGTAAAAGATCCAATAAGACTATTTCCAGCATAAGCAGAGCAGCCTGGCACTTAGAGTCTTCAGTAGTAACTCACAGGAAATTTAATAACAGAAATGGGCATTTTTTGGAGGTAATCACAGATAAAGGTACCTTCTCCATTGCCTTCTTGCTTGGTACCTGTTTGAAGTGGCAGAAAGCTCGCTACCCTTTAGACAAAAATCACTCACACTGTGCCACTGATAGTTAGCAGATCTCACTGAAACTAGTAACACGAAGAGTGAACCTAAATTTCTGCGAACTACTTTCTAAATTTGCTCCTCAAAATTTTCCAGCTCTTTAGAGGTGACATTTTCAGCTCCTAAATGTCAAGACTTTCTTTCCTACCAGAGCATGGCTCTTACAGACCTTTACCTTCTGGACTTCTGAGTGATCATAATGGTCATTAAGCCCCTTGTGCAACACAGAACATCCTGACATTCAGATAGCGTTGTACCCTCATAAGGGTGATACAGTTCTGCAGTGTCATCCAGAGGAATGACAACCAAGAGAGATGTTAGTGCCAATGGTTTCAGCTTCTCACCAACTACCAGTGCGGATAAATCCATTTGGGAGTTCCTCAGACCTGGCAAAGGCGGCTGTGATCAGTCATTGTCTCAAGACTTAAAAAGTAAAATTGAAAGTCTTTTAAATTAAAGTGGAAATTCCATTTTTGTGAACTCTTTTCTGACACCCAGGTTACTGCTTTACCTCATACAGGTCATGGAATTGACCAAATTACAAAGAATCATGACTAGGTTCTAAGAATTGTAAGAACACTGTTTGGCTTGAGATTTTCTGTTTCGAAGCTACAATTCACAAAGCTTCTTTATAGTCTCTGACTTAAATTCATCTTCCAGTTTCAGATTTATTATACAATGATGAATAGGGAAAATTTACCACTGTGCATGAATTCCGTGTACACAAACTCTTGTTCAACTAAAGACCTGTTACAGTGGATCAGCTGGAAAACATGACTTTGCATCTACCTCTGACACGTTTCTTTTTCAGAAGTTTTGAAATTATTACTCCAAAATACAATGTGCTTTATAAGCCCTAATATATTTTAAGAAGGTGTTAAGACTGTATTTGATCTCTGCATTGCAAAGCACTTAGCCCTCCAAAAATTAACTCATGCATAGCAAACATTCTGGTCTGCTCAGCCTTCCATTTTGAAACCAATGTAGTAATAGGAGTTTCTTGTAAACAAGATTTATCTCAGAGGATTTCAGACACGAATGCCTCAGCCGGTCACCCATTTTACATCTTCCTAGGCTACCGCAGGCAACTTATTTTAGCATGAGATAGATTATCAACTCATGCTGCTTTTTTCCCCTCCACCAAATGAAAGGGTCTGTAGTGAACAGTTTCCACCAAGGTATTTAACTTTCAGACACCTGGGTCAGGATAGATGAATCCTTCCACAGTGACATTTTCTGTTTTCATGTTTTTCACACGAGTAGCAGACTGGTCAGATACATCTGGGGTATACATTAAAAATGACAGATATTTTCAGACAGCCGGCTCATATCAGGCTGTCTCATAACTTCTCCCTCTTTCTAAAAATAAAAGTAACACCAAGTATTTCTTCCCTATGACAAGGAGCCCAAGACTATTTATATTTCCCCATGCCTTTGGGAAATGCCTCCATGCCTTTATTTTTCATTTTCTCTTAGAATGTTCTCTTGTGGTATGTGCCTTGTTCCTTTTCTTCAAAATAAACCACTTTTTTTTTTTTAAATTAGAAGTGGAAAGAGATGAGTAAATGTTCAGACACTTACTGAAAGCAATCTCTATTGTATCAGTTAAGCTGGGTCTTATTTAATTTTTACATAGCCTAACAGATGGACTTTTTCACCTTTTCCCCACAGATTCCACAGCAGCACCTCCATGGAGCACCACCCCAAACATTCCACTCCCCCACCCCAGGGCTTCCACCAACACTGTCCATGGGATAGGTTCTGCCCCTCTCTTGACTGCTGACAGCTGAGCCAGCTCCAACTCTTGCTTCCATTAAATGCAGCCTGGACTTTTTCCTTTGCTAGTACTTCTCCTTTGAAACCTCATTCTCATTTCCAGCATACTATCGTTTAATGGATATGTGCTTTGTTTTACTCACTAACCATGGTCCTCTCCTCAATCCAGGGCTGAAGGAAGATTTTATCTTATTGCTTCGCCATTAATCCAGTGCAACCCCAATATATTTGTCTATTTTGCTCATCAATAAGGTGACCTCTGATTTGTACATAACAGGTGAGATGTCTGAGCCACAGATGGCTGCCTGCCCATACAGTGACTAATACGGGGGCATCAGGTGTTTCCTGAGGGCTGGAGGTCCTGTCTTCTTGGCTTTCTCATAGACCACTTGTTGCCCTGGTTTTCACAGTTCTTCAATGTTTTTAATTCTGTAGATAGAGTTCTCACACACTTTCTGTAAACATAAGCCATGTTATGCTAACCAGCCTGAGATGTTTTCATTCCTTCTCCTGAGGCGGAGAAGTTTGATGGATCTCTCCTTTGACCTATGTGGTTGAGGGGTGGTAATTTCACCCTCCAATCCACGGTGTTTTCTAAAGGTGTATAAAATAAAGAGTCTGGGTCCTTTCGGCCCTTCTTTGATCCTGTCCTAACAACTGGCCTGGGTGTGTGTTCCTTCATGTCCAAGTGCGACAACCACTCCCTCACATGGTAATTCTGGTGCCCTGCTCCATCCTCTCTGTTCTTCCCTAAATCTGAGTGTGCCCAGTTTTTCCTGTCCCACATGTTGACAATATGTCTCTGGAAATGGCTGAGGGTCAGATGTCCACGCTGAAGTGGGCACATCTGCTCGCACATTTTCATTCCATCAGGGTGCCATAAAGCTGACAAAGACCTTATCTGAATCCAGCTCTTCATGATGGTCTAAAAAAAGAGTTCAGGGCAATTATGAGATCCCAAAGGGTCCAAGGGTTCAGCAGCATAATTTTTCTCATTTAACTGTCACAAGGTCCTGAAAGAATAGACCAAAGCCACTTGTGCTGCCAACTCCTTAGCTTGCTTATGAGCTCCAATAGGTATTTACTCAAGTAATAATGTACAATATTTAAATTCAACTTAATAAGTATTTACTCACTCTGAAGAAACAGAGGATTAGTTGGTTTAGAAATGAAAGCAATCTGGCTTTATTTATTCTCCTTTAAAGTAATAAATAATGCAGTGCTAAAAATTGATCATAACATACTCTAATATATTCTACCAAAATCTATTTTTAACTCACGCAGAGGCAGCAGACAGACTATATAGAAGTGAGAAAACCACTGCTGTAGTATTTTAGGAGCACTCATACAGTGACTGTTTTGGATAGACACTCAATTTTACCTTCCAGCAGGTCTGAGCTACTGCAATCATCTGCGTTTGTCACCTCCTACTTTTAGGTCATTTTCCTTCTCTTCTTGAATTTTAGAAACTGCCAGAATAGGCCTGCACAGAGAAACTGAGAGCACAAATGAGTGAAAGCCAAGCACAAGTTGTCCATTATTTGTGGAAGTGCCCATATTCCCTCTTGCAGGGGTGTTACTTCTCCAACCCTGGCATCCTCACTTAGCCTTTTTTTTGGTAACAAAACCTGCTTTGCATTTTCCTTTTAGACACTGAGCGTGCCCACATCATGCAAGATGAGGCTGCCACTGCACTTACAGCATCCTTTTTAGGCGAAGGCACCACTGCACACAGAGCACAGCTGACATTTCTGCAGGCTCCTCAACAGTTAGCACCACTCTGAAACCCCTCCTCTCCCAAAACCTGGCGCTCCAGTTCAGACTCCCTTCAAAGCAAGAGACAGCATCCAGAACTAAACTCAAACACAGGAAAGTACCAAATTTATGTTCATCAAGGTTACTCATAAGACCTTGTGTCAGTTTTATAAAACTCACTATACTTTTAACTTCTCTAAAGAAAACCTTCCTGACTTTTGATTACTTACCACTTCCTTAATTTCGTTCTTATCTGATTACTCTCACATAAACAGACACACATACTAGTGTGTGTCATGGCACGTGATATTGCACCAAAAATGAAGTTAGGCAAGTTAGAAAATTTCTGCATTCAGCTGAAAGTCATGACAGACACAATCAACAAAAATAAATACAAAGATGCTTCCAGTGCAGTTACATGGGCAGCCTCCTGCACGCTCAGAGCCAGACTGGCATTTCTAGTAGGCAATAAATCATACACCAAGACAAAAATATGATCTTTGTTTAATTCATGGGAAAGTAGTTGGAGCACCTAGAGGTGTCAAGATGCAATTATTTTAAAGGACAGAATACAGACAAGTCCATCTGGAGCTCTGCACTGCTCTGTGTTGTTAAAATTTTATGATGGAAAAACGCAGACACACATGATCTGTGTGTATATACCATGAAACAAACTCGTTTTCCCCCAAATGCCTACAAAATTACTGGATGTCAGAAAAAAATTTCCTGTGTTTAAATAATAAATATATGCCCCAAAAGACTTTTATTCCACTTGTCAAAGTATCGGTTGTTGAATAATTGCAAGTAAGAACACAAAAAGAAGTTATCACATCAAACATCAACACTTTTTCTTTATATTTCTATAACAGGAAAGGGAAATCTGTTTTGATTTTTGTTATATAAAAGAATGGAGCCTTTGCTTACTGCTGATGTTGTGTGACACTGCCATCTAGCAGGATACCAGAGGAACAGGTTTTAGTCCTGTACAGGGGAAAGGAGTGTGATGGGAGAATTTCTTAAAAAAGCCCAAAACAGAACAGAGATTTTTCCATTTCTTCCCCACTGGCTTCTTGTATATGAGCATGCAATCTAAAATTCCGTATACAAACTTGCTGGAAGTTTTTATCATCTATGATGAAACGACATGCTCCCTTAAGAGGCCAAAAATATTATTAATACAAAGACTGCGTTAAAGTTTGCATGAGACTAAAATAGAGTTCCTTTACATTTTCCAGGGTAATCTTTTGGCTTTGCTTCTTTGGTGCCTTAGAAAACAATTTTGCCACATATTCTGTAACATCAGTTGTTTCAAGGCAATTCAAAGGATCTTTTCTCGACACTACTCAAGATTTGCTGTGGGCTTTATGATTGGAAACTCTCACTTCTTGAGTCTGCAAGTCACAGCTACTTACCTGTAACTCGGTGTCAGACAAGATAACTTGAGTGAGATGAGGCTTGTGACTCTTACGTGTCTAGCACGAAAGAGGCAGCAAGCAGTTTAAAGTTTGCCTTTCCCACTGTGACAAGCTACCGCTATTTAAATACCTTCTCTAGAGAAATGACTCTTCACGATCAAGAGTCACTTAGGTTTGTTTTTCCAGCCTGGTGCAGGTACAAGGCAAGATGGCCAGTCCTGCATCCTAGCTGCCAGGGCCCCATAGATGGGCTCACCAGGTGCCCAACACCATTCTGCCCTAGGCTGGCTCCCTGCAAGTGTTTCCTCTGATAATGTGCCTGAGGATGGAACCTGTTCCTCTGTCTCCTTTCCTGGACTTTTTCAAGTCAGATTCAAATCACTCTTTCTGTTGTTAGAACAGAATTTTCTATAGGAGCATTTAACTTGGAATTTCATGGAATTTTTAGACCAAAACTTTCAGTTAGAAAAAAAAAAAAAACTAAAATTATTTAGATATTCATTATTCCCAGCAGAACTGCTTTCCTACCTGTTCCCTCATTCCCTCAGAAACTGCAATTAAAGGTTTTCAAACCACTAACATGAATTTTGCATAAGCTCTTATTTGTAATGTTCTTGTATGCTGGCACTAAGGATGTAAATAACATTTGTTTCACTGCCCACCTTCCTTCTCAAAAGCTTGCTTTTATACAACAACAAAAAAAGTCCATTTCCTACTATTTACCAGATTTTCCAATTCATTTTCTCAGTATATTGCTACTCTTCTCCCCATTTACAAGTACAGCAGGTTTCCATGAGGAAGAAAGGGAACATGAGACAGTAGAAGCCTTGTCAGCAGTGTTATGGAAAGCTCTCTGCCCTGCCAGAAGGCCTCCTGGGGTTAGAGAGGACTGGAGAGGAAGCCCTGTTGGGGGACACCAAGGAATATTTGCATGAGGGAGCAACTGGCACTTCTGCTTTGTGCAGAAGGGGAGCTCAGCTCGAGTCGGTGCCCCAGGACGTTCTGGTCTGAGAAGAATCTGCCTCCCTTGGGAGTGGTGCTGCCTTTGCGGGCACTTTGGCAAGGAGAGGTGCTCTGTTGCTGCACGTCCCGGCTCAGCTCCTTCCTGATGGAGCCACCACACATGGCGTCCCAAATTCCCAAAAGTTTGGCATGTGTGTATTTTACAACATTAACTAGTTTTTGAATTCTGGGGCAAATATTTTAGTTGTCTTTTTGTTTGTGACAGTCGAACATAACTATTTTTATTTTCGCTTCATTGTATTCTAACAGATTTTGACAGAACTGAAGGCTACTGAATGATTTCATAATTAATATCTGCATAATTGCCACCTAATTCAGCGCGAACGCTAATGCATAATTTAAAGCAGCTGTGCCAGATAATCACAAGCCTTAGCATGAGACAGCCTGTTGATCTTATATTTCCTTTTAGACACAGCCTCCAAGTATTTCATTTTTCTTTTGGATATGTTCTTTAGTATTTCCTTCTTGATAAAAGGTCATATAACCAATAGAATAATGTTGTCACTAAATAACATCTTCAAGCAGCATTCTCTGTAATGCTATTTTTATGCTGTCAGTCTCTGCCCATTTTCATTGTTACAAAAAATAAAGCCACGTACTGTTCTGAAGTGATGTGAGCAAGACTCACATCGCTTGGAATTGTTTCAAATTTGGTAATTGCCCTCTAATAACCAGGGACTACGGAAACACTCACTGAGCTTGAGGGCACGGAATAGGACACAGAAATGCTGGTGTCTTAACCCCCCACCACACTCACTGAGGTGATACAGCCTAGTCAGTAAGCCAACAAAGCCTGGAGATCCCTTCATGTGATCACCAGCCACAGGCTTGGGTCATTTGCTCACCAGGGTTTTAGTACCGCTTGGGCTAAGGTCTCTTGCCTGTCATCCAGCTGCCAGTTCAGAAGTAGGTGTGCAGATTTGTCTGTAGGTCCTGTAAGTGTGCAGATTTGTCTCTATGTCCTGTATTGCATCTGCCAAGCTTGTGAAAATGCCTTGGGTAACCCAGACATCCAAGGTTATCTTAGGATAATCTCACACGTCACTAGACACATATTTAGGCAACTGAACCAAGCCCTATGAGACTTTTGAAGGACAAGTCGGGCTACTCTCCAGATTTCATCTGACTAGGCTGATAAACTTCACAGTCTACAATGGGTACTTAAACTTGTATCTTGCATGTAGACACCCATACTTGGACACCAACACTTAAATGTCTTAATTTTGCGCTGAGTTCTAACCTTCTAATCCTTGGAGGACTCACCAGGACATTTATATAAATGGAACAGTAGTGAGGCTTCCTAATTTAGAAATTTAAAGCCCCCACAAGCAGGTGTTTGCCATTTTTTAAAACTGAACTTCAGCCCCAAAGTCAGAATAACATCTCTCTCAAATAATGTCAGGATAAATCATCCTCTGTTAAATTATCTTTGGCATGTGGGGTGAAGGAAGTCCCATTTTTCTGCATTTCCATCAACATAAACATCATCACCTCCAAGTAGGCTCTATCTAATCTTTCCCCAAGTTTCTAATCCTGTATTTTCTCATAAACCAAACAGCAAAATAAGAAGAGAAATAAACTTCCAAAATAATTTTCCTTAAGATCTATGACTTTTATATCATCCTGAAATTACAGCACTGTACATTCTTAGCCCAAAAAACCAGTCAGTAAATACTTCTCTTTCCCTCTACAACTAGCTGAAAGGGGATTGGTCTCTTCTCCCAAGTAACAAGTGATAGGATGAGAGAAAATGGCCTCAAGTTGCACCAGGGGAGGTTTAGATTGGATATTAGGAAACAATTCTTCATGGAAAGGGTTGTCAAGCACTGGAACAGACTGCCCAAAGCAGTCACCATCCCTGGAAGTATTTAAAAGATGTGTAGCTGCTGCACTTAGGGGCATGGTTTAGTGGTGAACGTGGCAGCCCGGGGTTAACAACTGGACTTGATGATCTTAAGAGGTTTTTCCAACCTAAATGATTCTGTGATTCTACCTGGAATTTGAGCTAAGAGGTAACAATTTCCTTGCTTGCCTGAGTACTGCTAGTCCACTAGCTAAAGGAGGAACAAAAGCTTTGTTAAAGACCTCTGAAGTATGTATTTACAAAGACTGTATTAATATTTAAGCAGGACATTTTACATGCCTCTGTCCCCGTGCATGCACTAGAGGGAGCTAGGACCAAACCCTCTGTATTCATGCCCTAACGCTGCTTCTCACCATCATTTCACACGACTTCGAACTCTGCTCCAGGAAAATTCTGTCAGCAACCCCAAACAACAACTGAAATGAAAGTTCATCAAGCAGCAGTGAGGTTCAGCAGCAGAGGCTTCAAGTCCCATCCTGGTGGGAATGGGTGGAGCAATTGCAAAGCAAGGAAGAAGGAAAAGGGGAAGGGCCTCTTACCTCTAAGAGTCATGCTCCTAGACATGTACCTTTCCAGCTGCATTTCACTGGAAAGCTGAAGTTCCCTCCCCTCCATTCCCTCTCACCACAGCGTGGCAGCTACAGCGAGTGGGGCACTCCCTCGAGGGAACAGCAACACCACCAGCTCTTGTATCATCAGACTAAGTTTCTAATCAGAGTTTGTAAAATGGGGTTTGCTAAAGCACTTTTGCTGCATGTTTACATTGCATTGAGCCAAAGCAATTCTCTTCCCCTCTGAAGTACACTGCTATAAAATTATTTCTAAAATCTAACCTTTGTAAGTCAGCAAAAGCAAGAGATGCCAAATTTTCCATATATTCTTAACTAGTGTCACCCTGCACAGATGTACACAGTACAGCCTTTAACTCTACACAATGTTCTCATGTGCCTCGTGCCACACGTTGAACACACAATGCCCAGAGTTGCTGGCCAAGCATGAGTGACAGTGTGTGAGTCAATGCAGGTATACTTTGAGATCTTTTACTCATGTTATTTTCTGAAAGAAAGGACATACAGAAGATAGGAGACATAATGAATTTTTTTTTCAAAATACAAGCTGACAGCACATACTAAATAATTTACTAGACCCAATGGAGTTATTATGTTTTATTAGCCATCAGCTGAGACTTCATAAATTTTGGGATGTTGGCTTTTCCCTTCCACTTGTGCTTCAAAGACACTGGGATCATCACACTCAATCCCAGGAAGACCAGCAATCTTTCCCCAGGTCAGAATACTAAACCAAATGATATTATGATAAATGATTAAGCCCTGCTACAACTTTCTTTTCATGCCCAGAATTGTGAGGAGAAGCCGTGGGAGCTGAAATGGGACAAGTTTAAGGCTGCAGGTTGTAAAAAAAAAAGTATGGTAGATACCATGGAAAGAGGAAACTGTACCTCACAGATAAGTAAAGCAGTGTAGCACAGACTAGAAAAGAAAATTTTATCTAGTTAGGAATAAAGTCCTTTTCTGAAATACTCAGGAGAGTTTAAACCCATACAGGAGGACACAAAGAATGCTATGACCATGAACAAAGTCATGTTAATTACCAAGTTAATAACCTGCTCCTGCTGTGTTTCTTGGGCTAAAGAAATACTTTCGGCCACAGAGTTACAGGAGGCTGTAAATAAACAGAAAACTTGTAGTTTTGTCTCTTATAAAGAAGAAGGAACTACTACTACTTTCCCTACTTTGAAATACACGTTCTTTTTACAGTAGTTTTTAAAGACTTACAATGACTAAAACAAAGACAGGAGTGAGTGAAAAACAGACAGTGATGGCACATGCTACAGAAGCCAACAAGCACCTGAGGTGGGACTCATCTCCTCCACGTGCAGTGGCGCAGAGCTTTGGTAACAGACCTACGCTCACTCCACAGGTAAGGGGCAGAGGCGAGGCCCTCCAGAGCAATTCACCCTGCCCTAACACGGACTTCTAGAAAAGCAGATGAACTAGATGCCAAACTTCCGAACGGCTGAAGTCAAACAAGTGAAAACTCATCCTCCTGTTAAATTATCCATTAATTTCAGCATGGAATTGTATGTATACACACACACAAATATATGCAACTAGATAAATACAGACACTTTCTACAATGCCTGTTGCATTTAAAATGCTATAATCCTCCAAAGCAAACAAAATCTGCACTGGGAAAGAAGGGTCTCTGCCTACCATCCTGCTGAATGAAAAAGAGCATTAAGGCACACCTCTGTCTTCTCAGTGGCACTAGTTGATTCTGTGAAAGTGTTCCCATTAACTAAAAAAAAAAAAAATACTTCTTACTGGTCCTTTTGTGGGCATACCTGTATTTATTCTACCTTCAGCCACAATTGGCCCCTCTGGCACTCAGGAGTGCAGGTGGTAGAGCTGCCCCAGCTGCATTCCTGTGCTGGAGAGGGTCCCTAGCTGAACCCCTCCCCAAACCATCCCATTTTCTCTTAGTCCCGTGGCACCTTCAAGTCCACCTGTCACCACTTTGAGATCACAAAACTACACTGGATACCACCAAACAATTTTCTGCTGCAGACACTGTTCCGGGAAAGACCATGAAATGCACCATTTGCCTGCTGCACTTTCATCCTTATCCCAAGCATTTTTTACAAGCTAACTCTCAGAAAAGTAAGCACAAAACAACAACCCTCTTTTGATGAAAATGCTAGAAGCAAAAATGTCACAATGTTGGCAAACGAACCTTAAAAAAAGAAGAAAGAAAATGGACTGGTTCGTGTTTCTTTAAGAAAGTAGGATGTATTTCAGAGGTAGTATATTTTTCCTAAATTATTAAAAATAAACCCTTAGAGCAACTTCTATTTTTCCATGGGATACTCAAATAGTTTTGGGAATGATAGTAAAAAAAAAAAAAAACCTGCTAGTATAACATTATTAAGCAAAACACTTTCACAGATTTCTTTCTAATTCCTTGGCAAGTGGAGGGGAAGGAACCAACAGGAGAGCATTTCTACTGGGTCTGCAACAGCTTGTCAGTCTGTCCAGGAGCAACACAAGGAAAGATGATGGGAACATAGCCCTTTGCTTTCTTTTTGTGAGCAAATCTGCTTGTTTCCTTTTCCATCTGACCTCTCAGAACCTGAGGGGAAACACATCTCAGGGGGAAGTCCCTGAGCATGGTCCCAGAGCAACAGAAAAGCCAGAGTGACCCAAGTGCTGTGCAAACTCCTCTCCTGGCAGATGCCAGGCACATCAGGGTGGGAATCTCTCCAGCCCCAACAGAGGAGTCAAAGCTACACACTCCGGGCTGCAATAGATATGTCTTCCCTGAGAATTAGGTCCTACAGGAGGAGGGGAAAAACAACCAAAATGAAAACTGCCGTTAACATAAACTGCAGAAGAAGATGAGAAAGTATGATCTTTCCTAGCCTGCCTCAGACAATAACCCTTGGGATTCTTTCTATCAATGTCCTTCCTTAGGGAAATAAAACTCCCAGGTTAAAGATACACTGTCAAATATAAAGCAGGCATAATCATAAATATCTTTAGTGCTGTTTTGATCACTGGTATGTACAGAAAACATTCGATTTTTTTTTCTTTTTCCAGCTGCCTTGTCCTACTTGTGATTTTTGACAGCTTCCATGCTTACAAATTAATCACTTCCACATCTCATGGAGAAGGCTACATTAACACACCTGAATGTTTGAAACCTGTGATGATCTTCCTTTTGAACTTAGGCGTTAATAATAGACTTTTGTTAAGTAGTCCAGTACTACGGTGATTCTAACTCCAGCTGGGTTAATTACACAATAATTAGGTACAAACATCGCAACACAAAACACAGCTACATCATTATTTGCAACAAATGTTAACTCTAAATAAGTGCAACCTGTCCCACAAACACTTGCTATAAACGACTTAAAAACAAAAGTAAAATTTGATGGGGTAAACACAGAAATAAAAAAAAAAAATTCTCTGTGAGAATTTTTTTTGTTAAAAAAAATTAAAATAAAAATCTCAGCACTCATTTAGAGTTCAGGATCTTGTGAAAGAAAGCTTTAAAAGGAGCAAACCTGATTTGCTGTGGCTGTTGCGGCGAAGGGAACACTTGTTGCAGGAGTTGTTGCTGCAGAGACAGTGGCGGCCGTAGCGTTGTGCATCATGGGTACTTTCAGGAGGGGAACCATGGAAGCAATGAACAGGAGGGTGCAGCATTATGGTAAGAGAAGTGGTATTTTTGGCATGGTGAATATCAAGAGCGGCAAGCCATCGTCATGGGTTAAACCGGCAGATGGCATGCAATCACAGTGCAAAGCGAGAAAGCGTGGCGGAGAAATAAAAAAAAAAAGGGAAAATAGCTTATTACAAGTACAATTAAAGGAAGGTTGTCAACACAATCGGCGATTCCCAGAAAAAAAGAGTAAGGACCACTGAAAATGCAAGTATTATCTCTAAGAAGAAGATTACTTGTGCAAATGAGGCCTGTTCCAAAATAGCCCGTTACCTGCGGATTTTCACATGCGTAATTTGTTTTCCCCCAGTACAGCTATAAAGCGCTTCAAAATAAAATCCTATGAAAAAACCCCGAGTGGTTTACACTGGGAAGAAAACTGTTAAATGTTCATCTTAATTTTTAAATACAATTAAAAATGAATTATTTTCATGTATCTTCATTTTGAAGTAAGCCAGACACTCGCTGTCTTTCTTTATAATCCAATTTATGCGTTTTTTCCTATTAGCACTGCATAACTGTTCGACTTTATCAGAGCTAAATTACCATCTGCTTGAGGCAAAAATCAGGAGAGGGATGATAATAATTATCCTGATATATATACTACTTTGTTTGATCTAAAAAAGCAAGATCGATTTTGTGAAAGACACTGCTTTTGCTCATTTTAAGCATGAATTTTAATCAGCATCTTCATGGGGGAATTATTAATTTGATGTTTTAAAGGCTTGATATTTTAACTGTTTATCTGAGTAGGCCCAAAATCCAAAAATAAAATCACTGGGATAGGGCAATAGAAGAAAGATTACTTTTCTGTCTCAGAGGCTGTTGCATTGGACTTCCACTTTGCATGCCCAAAATGTTAATTTCAAGCTGCAAATATCTTTAAAGAAGGAGTGAGATTCAGATCATGAGCTTCAACAGACCTCTGTGGATCAAAGTAGGCATTTCTGGGAAACGCTGATAAAACTTTCTAACACACAGCAAAGGAGAAATAGGCACACCACTATGAAACTTTAAAACACTGATGAAATTTGCTGGCTTTTTCCAGTATTTTATGATTTTATAGTACTAGACAATATAAAATATAAAGAGAAATAAAACTTTGAAAACTGAAAAGCAGACTGGAATTCATGGTATTATGCTTTTGCAGTGTAGTTGTTATAGCAGGTGATATCATGTCTAAACTGCAGCTTTCATCTACAAATCTAAACACTCTGCAAAATCAACCAGAAGGAGAAGCGAACCTTTAATTCTAGTCAGTGGCTAAATCTCACCTAGGATTTTTGAAACAAGTGAATACACATCATATACAGTATAAAAAAAGAGATCAATAAAGAAATTTGGAACCTACCAATACTGGTAGCGGGTGTCATGCACAAAACTGACCCTGCGTGTCATGCAATGATAGGTGAAAAAAGTGGATAAAGGGAAGAAACAGGTTAGCTGTTTAGAGTTAACATTCAAAGTGAGATTCAAGCATAACCACAGAGAAGTAAGTTAGTTAAATGAAACTGTAAGGTCATTCACAGTTTTGCTTTGACACAAAAAGGTGATTGTGCTCTCACTAAACTCCTGTATATACCATGTGGGTTTTGGCATGTTTCTGTACATATTCAAGATACTTCATAAACTTTTTTACTGATTAACTTTATCCTTTCACTCAGTACTTCTGCAGCAACAGGTTTTTGTTTATAGAAACATCTTTGATTAAAGATCGCAGTATTTGGGACTTTTAGAATTCATTGCATAATTCAGACAGCTCAGTGTTGCGCAGATCGACATCCACCACTTTTTTGACACGTGGCAGGAAAAGAAGTTAAAGGGGAATTCAGATAATATTCCTCTGCAGGGGCTTTGCCAAATTTGTGTTTGATGTTAATATACCCATTCTTAACACAAAGAAAACAGTACTTTGACAAGTCCCAAGCTAAACACCTCAAAGCATGTAACATTCCAGCAGAAGACTCCCAGCGCACCTCAGAGATGCTGCGGGATGACTGCTCACCTGCCATGCAGTTTCGTTTGGGTGCCTAGTCCACCTTTAACCTTTCTGGAAAGGCCAAATGAAAGAAAGAGATCAGCCTATTTCCAGTACAGTGCATACAGCAAGCTGGTGAAGGCAAGCAGGTAAGGAGACTAGTGCCAGGTATGTGCACATTTGACAGAGTCGAATATGCTTCCCGTATTCCTGCTCAATTACTACTGCAGCCCCTTATCGGACCGTCGCAGGACTCCTGTGACTATGAATGACCTTACCCAAGAACAGTCCCCAGAGAATACACAAAGTTCCTCCTCTAGAGGCTACAGAAACACTCACAAACAGCAATGGGAAGAGAGAAAAGATCTGCTGTTTTTAAGATCATTCATCAAACAATAGGGAGAAGGTGACAAAGCAATCAAACTGATGTAAAACAAACAAAGTGCAGAACTTCAGAGGTGAGCCATGCTAAGTCAAGCCCCACACTTTTTATTAGGGGAGCCAGTGGTTAAGAAAGCAGAGAAGTTATATAAAACAATTAAGTTTTATATATATTCCAGCAGCAAAACTTGTCTTAAAATTTAACACACACGCACACACACACAAGGAACACATCTGAAAATTATACCAGTTTAGAAAATATCATATAATCATTTAAAATCCAACAGATGATGTCATGCATTGCTCCTTAGACGTGGATTGCATGACAGTCCTTACACCCACCAAATCCAACCTTCCCAGGAAATGTGGGAATATCAAATGTAGCATCTTTAATGGAAAGCTCATGACACCTATTCTCACACAGGGTGTTCCCCTTTCCTAAACCCCTCCCATGCCCCACTCCTCTCTTTAATGTCCTTCCTTGGCGCTGATGGTGTTTGAAAAGAGCAGGAGGTTCATCACTTTGAGAAAGGTTTTCTACTCTGGGGCTTGGGCTCCATCTGCTATTTTACACCTTTGTTTCTTCTTTTTTTTTCATGCACTTGTTTTGGGGCTTACCAGCAACCTGGCCCTTAAGGTTTGGTTCCAAGATCCACCCTTCCTACTACCAGAAATTTGTCAGATAAAACTACAACTACAACAATTAGTTGGAGAGAGGGATGGACAATAAAAAGTACAAAAAGTGAGCTACTTAAGGAAGCATGAACATTCCAAAAGTCTGGAAAATATCCAAATGCTTTTTCACTGAAAAAGGTTTAAACGACTGTATTTTCCACAGCTAATCTGAAGTCCTTGTCAACTGCGAATAAGAACAATAAGCCCTGAAAGGGAGTTCTTGAGAAGGAAAAATGTCTATCATGCGACAAATTCTCATCGTTTCAATGTAAAATAAATCCGTGGAAATTTCTGTATGTTCTGTAAGCACAGGGCAGTCTTCCATTCATGTCCAAATAGGCGGCCTCACCATTTATTTATTTTTTTTTCAAACACTCCCATAAATGTCGGTGTGTTTTCTGCCACAGATATTCTGGTGCACCAATGTGCTAAAAATAAGGCTATGCTATTACTTATTATTACAAATACGGGGGCAGGCTCCAAGGTTGTTACTCAGGCCTTATAGAAAAATTCCATGAAGTCAAAGCCATCTGTGTTTGTTTTTTATCTTTAAAAACATATGGGAATGCTGATAGATTGGGAAATCATCATGTGTTGCCTTTCATTCCTTGTTTAACCGACATTATTTCTATAAACTAAAATAACATTGCTGAAATGTCAAGCGCATTTGCAAACACGTAGTTTTAAACGACTCTGAAGTTCACATTCGACAACACCCTGACACTAAAATACGTAATTTGTTAATTACGAATGAAATCACAGAATTCCTTAGGCAGGATATTCTCCTGTGGGAAGTTTGGAGTGGGGGTGACTGACACGATTTAGAGGGTTGTGTTGTCACTGTTTACACGAGCACCCAGCACAGCCCTTCTCTCGCAGTGTTAAAGAGAAGCCCTGCTAGCAGCCAGGGTGCAGGTCAAGCCATCTCTGAACGCTCTGATTTTCACAGAGCTCCGAGCACTGAAATGTAAATTACATTCACTCATCTTCAGTTCATCCCTACGAAGAATTATAACCCCAGCTATGAGCCACAAATGCTAGGAAACGTTCTGGTGGTGCTCCAAAACCACAAAAATGCATCTGATGCCTGAAAGCCCTTTAGTGCAGCTGTGGGGAGCGATGTGCTTTGCCAGTGCTTCCACACAGGCATTGACTGGAAGTTTATGGCTGGCGTTCCCCTTCTCAGGGCACTCGTATGCGGCTGGGGAAATCCCCACGGCTGCAAGACAGCAGCCGAGGGAGCAGGAGGATGCTGTGGGCATCTCTGAAGAGTGGTGCTTTTCCCAGCATTTTTGTTAGTGGAAACAGATACGAGTCAAAATCCAGCCAATTTAAGGTAGGCAAAAAGAGGCAGGCTCTGGAGAATGATGAGCAAGGCTATAAATGTGCGAAAAAGCAGCTTAATGGCATGTTGAAATTTCTGCTTGAATTCTTGTCCTTTGCACGAGGAATTAAAATAACGTGTAATCATCTGTGCAGACTTCACCTCGAGTGGGGCAGGGAGCATAATAAAACCTTCTGTTAAGCGCAACTGCCTGACACGGAGGCTACCTCAGGGACACAAAACTGGTTCGATGTGGATACAACATACCTGTTGGGATAAACGCTGCATGTTGCTGCAACTGAGCATTGGCAAGAGCCTGTTGATAGTGCAAGACACTGGGATTGAAAACGGCACTGGCACCATTGCTTTTTTCAAGTGCTTGTCTCTTTGGTAAAGGGTGAAGAACACCAGGAGGAAAGGCCTGTAAATAAGAAAGTTAGTTAAAATGGTGCCATTTTTAAGACCTTGTCCGTAACATATACATAAATACAAAAACTTAGTATTTTTAAAAGCGGCTAAAGATGCCTCGCCATGCATATTAACTCAAAGCACAGCAATGTAAAATGAGTGAAATTTTGTTATTGGTAGCAAAAGCATGGTACTATTAACCTAGAACTGTAGCAGCACAACTACTGAAAAGAAACGTTTGCTTTAAAGCAACGAAAATGGCATTGCCTTTAAGTAGGTTTTCAAATATTACGGGGAGAAAAAACCACTTGTGTTTCATTGCCAAGTATTTTCTTTTATTTTTAAATTTAAATATAGTTTCCTATTATTATACAGATTAATGGATTACGTTATGCGTTTTCAATTACAAAAGCAGTTTTATCTCAATTCGACTTTTCATGAGAGATTTAAAAAAGATGACACTGTGTTAGGAACCAAACTAAATCGTCTGCGGTCTATTACGTATGAGAATGAGATGGATAAATAGAGCTTCCAGTAAATTAACGAGTATGTGAAATCATTTCTGGTTGATGTTTGAAAAGTAAAGCGATACAAATTTCATTAGTTGCTTCTCTGAAGGAAAAAAAATATAAATTATAATAAAATAAACCAAAAATAAAACCCAAAAAAAAGCTACATGCAAAGCAAAAGGTGAAAGGTCAAAGTACCAGGTCTACAGTTGCTTCGAGAGGTCGCTTCATTGCTTTGGCAGTCGACTGAGTCTTTTAATAACAGGCAGCGAGCACATGATGGCAGTGGGCCAATGGGAGTCAAGCGAATTAACATACAGGTAAACAGCAAGCAGAGGTGCGTCATGGGAACGGCATTGCATTTGTGGATAGGTGAGAAGGAAAAAAATATTCTGAATGCAATATACAACATACAAAACACTAGGCATGCACAACAACAAAAATGTCTTCTAAAGAAATGAATATTACATTTTGAATTAGTACCGAAGCAAAAATGCATCTACTATACCTTAGTTAAAAGCATATAAGAGAGTAAAATATAGATGTTTGAAATTCAGGAAAGTTGAGTAAAACAGCAGCTTGCAGACACTATTAAGCATCATATAAACACTTCACAGAGATGCAGAAAGTTTTAAGGATACACCTATTGGAATTTCTGATAAGTTAGTTCAGTCACATTTTAAAGCGGGAAAATTGATTTGGGAGGCTACATTTTCAAACACAAAGCACTAGCGCAAGTTGTAATGCATCATAAATGCTATTAATATCAGTGCTTACAAGGTGAGTGTCTTTTAATTTAGAGAAGTGAACCATTCAATGGATTTGGGGACCAAAAGGAGAGACATTCTCCTTTGCCAATACAAAACAGAGTACATAGTACGTCTAGTTACACTAACTTATCATTAATTCCTTTTCTTTTCTCCTACAGCTGTGTCGTTTTTGTAGATGGTTTTTTCCTTGTAACTTACCACATTACATTGAGAGGGGGAAAAAGTCTTTCAGAATTGAAAACATACTTTCTAAATTTTGCTATAACCTTCAGTACTAGCTTCAGAAGCAGGGAGTAAAATTGGGCTCCCAGTTCACAAGCCAACATTAATATAAGAGTTATGATACTAGTCCAGCATTATAATTTTTCAAAAGAAAGTATTTAGGCATAGTACATAGGCATATACATTTATGTATACTTCCATAATAAATTCAAACTTATGGCTGATAGGACAGCATTCTGTAAAAAAGTTTCTCATATAAAATATTACTTTCAAATTTTATAGTGTAAATAATTCTTACAAACCTTTAGAAAGGAAAGAAAAATTTACTTACAAATCAAAATTTTTACTTTTGTTTTTTAAACACAGGCTGATATTTAGCTCTTTTCAGAATATGCAGATTATGTCTACCTTGAAATCAGTTATGTGGAAATCAGGAACAAAAGTTGAGAGGGGGGAAGAGGACAAGGCACAAAATGCCTGCAAACAGCTTGAGGTCATAAATTTATCAGGTGCCAACAGGGTATTCTGCAGGACAGACCTCATTTTGCTTACTCCTTCTTCCTGTCTCTGTTGGATGAGTTTTCTCAATATGTTCCTCATCTCTTCTTTAGCACTTTTCTGGATCACATACCCTGATCTACAGGATCTGCTCATCTCTCTGGGCCCAAGACCCAAACACAACAAGAAACACCTGGTCTGAAGTGGGGATCTGGACAGACTTCTGTCTGAGCGGGCACTGTGCAGCCCAGGCATGGCACCCTCCACAGGTACCACTGCAAAAGACATCACTCCACTGCCTGGGGCACAGCCTCAGAGCCACTCTGCCTCCATCACAGACAGAAGTCTACACAGAAGTGTAGAAATACACCTGTATTCAGCATTAAGTGATGATGAAGCCCACAAGTTCAAATCAACATGGCTAAGAGTAAAGTGTTCCAGTTAATTACCTTTATTGCCCAAATACAGATCTTATCTAATCTCAGTTGTTAACTTATTATCTCTCTCTTTACTATTGCCTTTCCCCAATTTTTCTCCATGCTCTTCTTAACATCACCTCTCTACTTTGAAGCTTTCTTCTGGCTTTCCCCTCATCTTCCCCAGCAAGTTCAGTCTCACAGTCTTCCCAACCCGAAGGCTTGATCTGTTCCTAAATCTACTCATCAAACTTGCTTCCATGTAGTCTCCCACTCTTTTCAGGCTTTCAAACTGTTCATTTTGCTCTCCTACATTCATATTTTCTTTTATTTCATCCTGATAGTAAAACCTCCTTTGCCTCTTTCTGTCCATCAGATTATCTCCTTCTCAACATTTGATCTACGTAACTAACGGCCAAAGAATCAATAGCCACAGGCTGGAGAGGAAGAGGATACGAACAGGAAATAAAGATAATACTAAAAATGATCAAACATCCAAGGCATAGTATTTGCCTGCCGTATGACACATTGGTATGCTATAATGTATCCTGGAATACAAACAAGATCCACACAGCAGAGGCCTCCACGGATGTGCAAGGAGCTCCTGACTACACTCAAATGAAAGAAGGAAAGCACACAAGAGGTGGGAGCAGGGACAGACGGCTCGGGAGGAACAGGGACACAGCCTGAACATGCAGGGATATGTTAGGAGAGTCAAAGACCACCTGGAGTTCAATCTGGCAAGGGATGTGAAAGACAACCAGAAGGGCTTCTCAGCAACAAAAGGAAGACCAGAGAAAAGGTGTTTCTACTGCTGAATGGGGAAGGCAACCTGGTGACACAGGACATGGAGAAGGCTGAGGTTCTGAAAATCCTTTCCATTTCAGTCTTTAATGTCAAGACTGGCTTCAGGCCAGTGGGAGACCAGTGGGGAAAGTCTGACGTGAAAAAGATTTTCCTTTGGAGGAAGATGATCAGGCTAGGGAACATTTAAACAAGCTGTATGTACACAAACCCACAGGAACTAACGGAATGCACCCTGGGTGCTGAGGGAGTTGGCCAGTGTCACTGCAAGGTTACTCTTAATTACCTTTGAAAGATCCCTGTGATGGGAGGAAATTCCCAAAGACTGCAAGGAAAGTAAATGACACTCCTATCTTCAAAAAGGGCAGGAAGGGAGGTCTGAGGACTGACAGGTTGGTCAGCCTCACCTCAGTCCCTGGGAAAGCAATTGAGCAAATCCTCCTGAAAACCATCTGCAAACATATGAAAGCCAAGACAATGATGGGAAGTAGTCACATTTATGACAGGGAAATTGTACTTAGCCAGCCTGACATCTTTCTATGATGAGACTGGCAGGGTGGTGAAGGGAGAGCAATGGATGTTGTTTCTCCTGACTTCAGAAAGGATTTCAGCACCATTTCATCCTCACAGACAAATTTATTACGGGCTAAATGGGAAACAGTGAGGTGGACTGACACTTGTCTCACGTGCCAGGCTCATAGGGATGTGATCAGCACCACAGAGCCCAGCTGGAGGCCAGTCACCAGGGCCTTTACAGTCACAAGTAAAACTTGGAGGAGTGGTTGACACACAAGATAGATGTGCCACTGCTCAGAGGGCCTAGAAAGTCTGGAGAAATGGGCACAGAGAAACTTCACTAAATTCAACAAAGAGAAATATCAAGACCTGCACCTGGGAAGGAACAACATGAGGCACTAGTACACACTGGGGGCCACAAAGGCTTGGCAGAAAAGACCCTCAAGATCCTGGTGGACACCAAGCCAGTAATGCGCCCTCATAAGCAAAGGCAGCTGATGGCATGCTGGGCTGCACTGGGAAGAGCATCACCAACATGTGGAGGGAGGTGGTTCTTCCCCTCTACTCAGCCCTGGTGAGGCCACATATGGAGCACTGTGTCCAGATCTGGGCACCCCAGTACAAGAAAGATACAGGCGTACTAGAAAGCACCTGAAGGACCTGAAAGATGATCAAGGGACTGAATTCAGCCTGGAGAAGACACAGGGGAATCTCATCAGTGTACACAAATACCTGATTTCAGGGTAAACATCGAGCCAGTGGTGCCCAGGGACAGGAGAAGAGGCAATGGGAACAAATTTAAATAAAAGAAATTCCATTTAAATGTGATGTAATTAAAATTAAATGTAAGATTAAAAAAAAAACAAGAAAGAAAAGAAAAGCATTTATTTTTACTGGAAGTATGGAGCAGGTTGTCAAGTTATGGAGTTTCTATCCATGGAGGCTTTAGTAAGCCAAACAGGCACATTCTGGGCAATCTCCTCTCGCTCACCCTGCTTAAGCAGGGAAAACAGGCTAGAATGTTTTGCACATATTTCTCTGCAAAACATTACCCTGAATTACAGGTCCCTGTTGCCTTCTCCTGTGACACTAGACTGCTGAAATTTCAATTCTGTGTTTTCAAAGACGCTTCATCTTTCTTTGAGGCTAATGCAACTCTAATTAAGCCTTATTTAAAACCACAGGATATATATCTGCAACCATTACTGAAGTGCAAAAAAAATTAATCCACTCATCTCTCTCCTTTCTTATTTAGTATAGTGCCTAGAAATATTACATTCCCTAAATGAACAATAAATATTGCACAACAGAAGCTAATCAGAATAAAAACCCAATCTTCTCTGCTTTAATTTCCAGATGGTATTCAACTTCTGCAAGCACAGGAAACTTTAACTAAAAATCATCCAACTTGAAACAAAGGCTGGTGATACCACTAGAGAAAGAATATTAAAACTTAAGAAACATTCTTCTGTTTGGTGGTTTACTTTCTTGCATAACTTACCCTTCGTCCCTCAAAAAAGTCTGGTCTTTTCTAATTTGTTAAATACAATAGCTTGGGGTAGTTATGTACTGTACTGTATTGTGTTTCTGGTAGGCTTTTTAACCAGAGAATAATTGTATTGTCTATAACTATTGTATGCACTGCCCACAAGTCCACAAACCACATCTGCTTTATTGTTTGTCCACTGCCAGCAAAGAGGACAATGATTCTTTGATTTGCTGCCAGCAGTTTTGTCTCCCAAGTCAGATCCTCCATGTATGATTTATTTCACTTTATCAATACCACTGTAAATTCATCAACTTTCCTGGTAGCAACTGTAAGAGGGATCCAGTCCTGGTGAAGGGGTGGGCTGTCTTGTCTGAACAGTTTTAAGTAAGGGGTTAAAATATCTGAAAATAAAAGCCCCCATTCTCTTTTCTTCTGACTGTAGCCACAATGTTTCTTTCCTAATGATTCCCATTATACTTTACTACTTTTAAACTCCATTATTCAAGTAACTGGCCCATAATAGTAGGAGAGACAAGAAGTCTCTAGGCCTGAAATGCATCTAACCAAAGTTCAAAAAGATACAGGCAAAAAGAGTTAGTCATTGGGGATAGTTGTAGATCTACAGAGGGCAGTTCCTTCTCATCCTCAGAGAGGCAGTAATGGTAGATCAGATGAGTGTCCTGCTTTTTCTACACTACCAACACAGTGAGACCAAGGTGGCTGGCTGGCTGTCTCATTTCTAAGGTGGACAGTGCTGAATCTCAACGCAGGTTTCTGTTCTACTACTAAACTCTGAAGCAAATGCTCTCTCTGCTTTTCTTCCAAATTTCCACATGTACATCTGCCATCAAAGAGCTAAAACAGCATATGTGTCCCTGTTTTCCTGGGAACACTGAAGCTTATCAGTTTTGTTTCTGTTTGGAAATACTATGGGCAAATTTACATATGATTAAGGCAGAGAACAGAAGTGGTATAGAGTGTCATTTGCTTCACTGTCTTGAATAGGAATACAGCATTAAAATAAGGGCATAAAGAAAAGAAAGTGCTTCCTCCCATCAAGCAGTAGTAATAATTTTATAAATTCTTATCTTTCACCAAAATTAAAAAAAAAAAAAAAGAGGCAAAAGAGAAAAGAAAGTATAAGCAAACAGCATTAAATTGAAGCAAAATAGGCATCAAAAAAATGGCAGCCATACATGCCAGCACTTACCATCACAGTCGCAGCTGCCGCAGCTGCCTGGGCTGCCACTGCAGCCTGGTTGGCTTGGTGTTGCGCCGCTTTGATTTTGGCCTGCAAATGTGCAGGAGGGTGAAAATACTTGCATTTCTCCCTCATGCAACGACCTTTTATGTAATCCATACACACGGTTACGGTGTTGTCGTTTGTGTCAATCATTGTGCTGTCTGCCGGATGCGCAAAGCGGCAATCAGTCTCTCCACGCGCACAGTTCCCCCGCTGGAACTCCCTGCACACCTACGTGCAAAACAACACACGTTGCAGGGGCAGAGCTTGGTGCAACACAAAAGGGCAAGGAGAGTCCCACGCCCCCAAACGACAGACCTGCTCCCTTCCCCAGGTAGTTGAAATTTGAGAGCAAATTCAATTTAATAAACCCTTCATCTCCTGGTGGGTGAGGGGAGTGCACCTGTTTCACCCTTATGTTCTTGGCTCCTCAGGTAGCTCTGTGGTAGTGTGGCTAAATGAACTTAACATGCAACAGAAGCACTCCCAAATGCCTGTTCTCTTTCCTCTTTAGAAAGCAGCTGGGAAGGATACTTACTTACTCATGTAACTGCTCCTGCAAAACTAGCTGGGAATCTCAAAATATTTTGTCTCTTTCTGACTACACTTTATATTCTTGCAGGTTGACTGGTAGGGAAGGAGTTCCTCTTGCTGAAACCCAGGGAAAATACACATCAGATGCACTGTATTTTTTATTGAGTCTACAAACAAAATTGAGAGCCTACTTAAAAACAATTTTCAAAAATGGGCAGAATGAACACACTGATTTTCCTAAGAAGAAATGTGCTCTAGATACTAGTGCTTAGGCTTTTGGGAAAGGACATTCATTGCTGCAAGAGCCATTTGGCCTCCTTGCGTACTTGGATTACAGATTCCACTGAGTCCAGCCATGCAGTGATCCAGCAACAGCTGGGAGACTCTGCACACAGCTGGGGGCTTGTTCCTTCAGCCTGCTGCAGGGTTGGTAATATTCTACATCTCCATTGCCAGCTCAGGGCTGAAGGGCTACACCATTCCCCTAATATCAATCCATAAGGCTATAAAATTCACTTATTATCGGTGCAGAAAAAACAATACAATTAATCCTGAAATAAAAAAAGTGCTTGTTAGATATTTCATAAAGGCATACCTTTACAGGCATGCATACCTGAAGCTTTTTGAGACAATGAACTTTACAAAAGATGAAAATTCATGTTGATGTCTGTGTATTAAATATAAGCAAACACATTGCCTTAAAAATAACAGTATTTAATTACCCCTGGATGCAAGTGCAGAAATCCTGCCTGGTTACAAGTTTTTAATCTGTAGCAACTAGATTTAAGCTTCATTTCCAAAACAACAGTTACGCCCTCCAGGACCTTTCACACAGCCTAGCAGAGGATGTATTTGCAGTCACAGTGGTGTCTACAGTACCTCCAGTTTATCAGTCCTGAGGAGTTTCTGGGTAGCAGTTGAACTGGGGACTGAAACTGGTGGACTTCCAGGAACAATGACCGGCGGCGTGGGCAGGATCTCAGTCGGGACTAAGCCAACTCCTGGTGTTACTGGCGTTAGGTAAGGAGCAAAGCTAATAGCCGTGTTCGTTCCTATTGTGGGACCCACTGGAAATGTGGGCTGAAAAAGGAAAACACAGACCAAGATGAAAAAAAAGCCCCTGAATCAATACCTTGCTAGCTGTCTTTTGCTTGTTCTTTCTGGCACCAATTAATTTTCTTAATGAAAAAATTTCAAACAGCTGGCAAAACATACAGCATCCTCTCTTTCTTCAATCACATAACACATTCCAGCAGCACACGAAGAACCACCTTTGTAACTCTGTTCTTGGAAAAGAGTCTGGTGATGCAAAGGAAGTCATACTTTGAACCTGAATCTCTGTGGAGGTCCAGCTTACATTGCAGGCCTATTTACACATCTAAATGTAGAAATAACACAGACTTTATTGCTTTTTCTCAATACCTGCTTTCCTCAGGAAAACAGGCTATTTTTCAAAGTATTCAGATTTCATAGGTGAAGCATTATTAACTATATTAAAGCCATATTTCTAATAAGAAGTACATATAATGAGCTCTTTGGCATGTAACTTCCAGTATGTTTGCATACTGTATTTTGCCACCTCCTGCAATTATATGTTACTGTGTCTCATACACTGAAAAAACTCACCTTTGCAAACGTTTGTGTGCTCAGCTGTCACCAGTGGCAAGCAGAATAAATATTATAATCTCAGCTGGACACAATATTTAGAAAGGGATTATTCAGTCTTAGATTAGTTCATCATATGAAAAACTTTGGAGGGAATGATACGGGTCTAAAAACCTTGGTTTGTTCCTTCCTACAGTGAGTCAGTGGAGCCATGACCAGAAGAAAGAGCACTTGTGTGATGCTAAAACAGCCGTGATGAGGCAGAATAGTGGGTTTGTCTCCACCAGCTCCACAGGGGGTGGAGGCAGAACATCACCATGGTCAGACCATGCTCAGACCTGGAAAGTGCTTTAGTTCTGCAGAGCTGATGTTTACCCCAGAGAGTGAAGCTATAATTATAAATGAGGAAAAACCGAGCAGAAAAACAGGACACATCTCAGATTAGCTTTGTCAGAAATTAGGTTCCCAAATAAACCAGCAGCCAGAAACACAACAGCACAACACTAAGACTTCAAAACATTTTAACAAAGGAGAAGTGTCTTTCTCATTAAGGTGGCCTGCCTGACATGAAGTACGTAGAAAATATGCAAGAGAAAACACAGGAGCTAGAAGGTGTTTTTTACTTTTTTGTTTGGGTTTGCTTTTCTTTGGATTTTTTTTGTCTTTGGAACCAATTACTAAATTATAAATGGATGTGACTTAGTACCAATAAGATGCTCTGAGCACGCAGATTAACCAGGATAACCAACTATATGGAAATGGCATCTACCGGCCCTTAAGGGTTAAAAGTGTATTATGCCGTGTTTTAATCAGTGATCAAATCTGCTCGATATCAAACAACCCAATTTATATGTCAAACATGAGCTAAATTCTGAAGAGCATAGTAATGAACATTTATATGAAACAATGGTTTGACTATGTTGAGGACAATATGTTACATGAAATATAAATAACAGCTTTGTATCAGATACAATTGTAAGAATAAATCCACATGTCAAATGACTTCTATGAAATTTTCTTTCACTTTTTATCCATTTGGTCAAGGCTGAGTCATCTTAATCTGGCAATTTATGTGAGACAGAGAAATAAAACCTGGCATTTTTATCACAGCAGTCAGTACAGAAGACATTACGTCAATGAAATTGTAAAGTTCAAATGATGAAACGGGTGAGAAGAAAAAAGTATAATTTTGCCACTTCAATTTTTCTCATAGTATTAAGCGGTGGAATCTATTACTTCATCAAAACTTTTTCTGGTGAAAACTCATGCAGTAAAACCCCAGGAAATATGAAGACAACTTAGGTCAACATCACCAGATACAATTTGATGAATATGTACCAGAAATCCCACCTGACAGTTGATGCTTCAAATACAAAAAGGCATTACTGAAAAAGGCATCTGGGGTGAGCTTCCTGTGGCCAAATGCAGATGGCATCTTCTGAGATGCCTACACTTGACTTCTGCTGTAGCCCATGGAAAGACAAAGGCACTTAGAAAACCCAGTTATCTAATCCAAACACAGACGTCTGAAACAAACCAAGCAAATAGTGATTAGGAGTGCCAATGTCTTTTGATAAACTATAAATGCACCTTAGAAACTCACTGGAGAAGTTGATGCCAACACTCCAGATGCCTCAAGTTAGAGAAAAAAATCCCACTCCAGTGGGATGCCTTACACTAGGAATTTAGATTGAAAAAACATCATTAGCAGCCATGTGTGAAAAGTTTAATTCAGATTACTTGCCAAACCATGCTTTGGAAGTTTGCTACACTGAGAAGCCCAAGTGCAAGGGCTGCCCAGAGCAACTGATCACTTTAGTGCATATCCAAAGATGCTGCTCACGCATGCCAGACTCTAGTTCTATGTCACCTCCTGGATATGAAGTGTCTCAGGCACCGTACGAATCATGTTGAGAAAAAACACTGAGTTTGTGAAGTGCATGCACCACCAATTCTCTGTCTTATGCTTGGACACTTCAAACTTCAATAGAGCAGGAAAATGCTACCCATTAACCTTTGCTTCCAGTACTGGGATTAAATAATATTTAAAGCCATTCAAACCCTACTCATATAACTCACTAACAAACTATTGTTATTATACAAATTTTCGCCTCCAGAAGGATTATAGGTAAAAATCTTGCAAACATGACATGAAATACATGAAGGGGGAAAAAAAAGAGGAAAAAATTGCAAATTATATTGGGGTAAAAGAAAAATAAAATTTACAGCAACACTCGGTTACGTCTTCAAACACAAATATAAATGAGCATATCTCTAGCGTCTTGACCATTCCTTAAGCAAAAAGACAATGACTATTTTTACTGATACTATTTAGAGAACTTTTGCAGGTCAGAACAGTCTTCAACTTTACTTACCATTAACACCATCAGAGAAATGTACTTACCACTGGCTGTAGTGGTGTCCCTGGAAACATGAACTGCATTTGCTGGGCGAGCATTGCTGCTGCAGTTTTTTGTTGGATTAAGTTGTTTCTGCCATTGATTTCCAGTTGAGTTTTTAAATGTGTTGGTGGATGAAGGTACTTGCAGTTCTCCCTTGTACAGCGACCCTGGAACAAGAAGTCACACTAATTGGTCGGCTGCTTTTGATGATAGTTTAATGCCTTCGAGCAAAATATTGCACCATAAACTAAGCAAGAACTAACGAAACACAGGGTGTTTCCTGGGAACTATGTAGAGGGCTGGGAGGAGCTGATGGCCTTAAGCTCTGCCTCAGCCCACCACCTCTGATTGATCATTAAAGCTATTAGCCATGGAAAAAAAAAGAGAAAGGCTTTGAATCAGCATTTTCATTGTTAAGTACAGATCACTGCCATAAAACTAATAATCTCAGAACTATCCAGACTGCCTGAACTGCCTCTCATGACATCTTGGCTAGAGTATCTGGTGTTGCCATAACCTAAGTGGTTTTTTAATATGACATTACATTATGAATAACAAATTGAAACCTTCTTCAATTGAAATGCAGCTTTTAAGTACATCATATTAAAAATAATTGTGTGATCGTGGCAGTGAGGATCTAAAGTTGCCACTCTCTGCTTGTGTTCTCTCATACATTCACCCTTATTCCAGTTCACTGCTTTCCAGCCTCCTGTTTTTATTACATCAGCACAACTTTGAACTATTTCCATTCAAGTATAAAAGAACAGAAGTAAAGGTGGTACTTTTACAGCCTAAATTTAGAAGCAGTGCATGGATCTAAATCTGAAGGTACACAGCAAAAGGAGAGCTCCCGATCAACATGAAAGGAGTTTTTAGACAGTTATGAGATAATAAGAGACAATAAAAATATAGGTGGGCTGTCACCTTGAGGTGGCTTGGGTTAGAGGAGATGGATGTACAAGCTGACCACAAACATAGGCAGAGCGGTGTAAGATGCACTGATATATCTTTCCCCAGAAAGGGAAATTGTAGGGTGCACCAGGAGGTTGTGCAGCTGCAGGGCAGGACCCGCTGAGATCAGAAGCTCCCTGATGACACGGCTCACAAACAATCACAGAATTTTAAGAGCTGTGACTAGACAGCCTAAAGCATTAGTCAAACTGCATTTGATACACTCAACTTTTATAAGTTAAGTTTCCAAATTGAGATGTTTTTAAGAAATGCTTTTTAAACTTTCCATTCACCAGTATGAGGGCTTTACTATTGGTAGACAAGCAGGAATATCCTCCTATAGCCAAGAAAGCATCCAGATCCCTATGCAGGAATATCACACAGTACAGACATAAACTGACTCCATGTATGCGCATGCACACACACACACACACTCCTACAAATCTTTCAATAGGCTTCAAATGTCCCAAAACTAGTGTTATTGTTATACTTTTGACTTAGACGCCAAAACAATACTGATTCTGCCTCTAATCTGCTACAAGGATGTCATAACTAGCTGTACAGGAGTGAGTTAAACACGCTCAGGATGGTTCTCCTGGGTCGAGGCAGGAATGCAATCAGCTATTTCCACACTATTAAACTATTGAGAACAGCCCTTTCCTGAACTGCCCCTAGCTGTTGCCTGGAGCATGCTAAACAGCAGAGACCAGGAAACGCAAGCAAACTAAAAATTTAAGAAAAAGCAATGGTCTCAACACTCAGTAACAATGGTCTCAGTGCTGTTTTAACCTCCTAGTACAGATGCAGCCACTTTCAGGACATCATGCCTTCCTTCTGTTGAGAGAATCACTAATGCTGCCTGGTTTAATGATTTACACAAAAGGAACATTACTTTGTCAGCTGGCACGAGCAGAACCAGAAATAGTCACGATTTGACGGACACAAAAGAAGGCTGGCTTTTTCGTTTGGAGGGAACATGGCTTTTGCCATCATAATGCTAAACTGGAGCAGACTCAGTGCAGATAATAAGCATATGCTTTTTTGTTGGCTGGTGAGGCCAACTGATTTAGACATTTTCAACTGAGACCTATTTTACCTTAGCCTATATTGTATATGAATGGCTCATACAGTAAATCTAAAAATTAAACCAGCAAAATCATATCAAACTACTGAATCTGATGGAAATGTTGACCTATGGAATCAAAAATGTTCCTTAAATAAGGACTGAGAGCAACTCTCTACCACAGTGGCTTCTGAAGTACCTTAAACCTGAAGAGTGCCTTCAGCCAGACCTCCAACCTTACCTCTGAAAGCACACAGCTACTGTATACCATCGCTTCGAGCGCTGCAAAGCAACCCACAGTGCACAAAAGATTGGTTATTTCTGAAAACTTTCAAAATAATCCAACCATACAAAAATGTACTGTCCTCTCTCAAGTTATTCATGTCTGTGCCTCGTTTACTAGTTTTTTGAGCTCCCAGTTAGCAGTGAACGTACGTACTATAAAAGAGCTGTGTGGTCCCGCCACGCTGCTATAGAAAGCCCTCTAAACAGATCAAGCCTTGTTGAAATTAAATGACCCAAAATAAACTGCAGTGGAATGAGCACTGAAAATAGTGAGTAAATTAATCCAGCCCTCACTACCAAAATGACATAAATTCTGAGACCAGCTTTTTTACTTTTTGGACCTACAATGGTAGCAGGAAAACACGTATCAGGAATTTTTCATTCCTTTTTTCCCCAAATGCTCCATATCCCAACTACTAATCAATGCACAAACAAAAATTCAAACTTGTAGTACCATTTCAGTCAAATGGGGCCCTGAAATTTTCTGTTTATTAAAAAGTCAAATATGAAGCTCAACTGACATGACAGCACATACCAACCGAGAAGCAGAACAGGCAACTGTACACAGCATGCAGGCCAATTCAACATACTGGTTGGGTCACCATCAATAAGAGTCCACTTTGGAATCTTGCAAAAAACTACTATGCCGGAAGGCCACATCATCACAAATACAGACACAACATCAGGTACTTTAACTCTCAGGTGCATCAACACCAAGCTTCTGGAGTGAGGCTTGGTTCATCTCAAAACCACAACAGTTTAGGAGCTGTTCCACAGACATTCAGTCCCTCCGGCACATGATGGCACGAACTCAGTAGGACGAGGCAGGCAAAAATAATTGCTTCTTACAACTTTTAACCTGCTCCCAGATATGAGTCAGAGTCCTGAAACTAAGGGCACAGACAGATTGGTTCGAAACTGGGTCCCTAGAAACTCCTGTCAGCCATGAAGTGAAGGTTATCAACAAGCACATCATAAACGGTTGTGCACTTCCCATGGGAGTTCATGCGAAAAAATCACTTTCAATGAGCTGTCTCCGTATCTGCAATGGATAGGAACAATGAACAGACATCAGATTACACTCCCAGCAATCTGTTACTCCTCTCATCCTGGAAGGATGGTACCTAACTCTGACCTTTTATTTCTTTGCCTTTGTCCTCTGCAGCTGCCCAGCACCACATTTCAGGCAGGCAATAGCAAGTTTTAACAGAAAAACTACTTTTCTACTGCTAATTATCGAGACTGGAACATGTCGTGGCTTGCGTCAGGCTGTGCCAGAGGTTTCATTCCAGTAAAGCACTGGGAGACGGAAAAAGTGCACCAAGGAGCTGGGAACTCAAAGGATTTCAGTGCCCTACACCAGGGCACAGAAAAGAGAGGCTCCACTTCTGCAAGGGCAATGGTCTTGGAAGCTGCTGCCTGACTGGCTTAATTTCAAAAACACATCCCTTAACAAGCCATGTCACACCATTGGCTTTTTTTTTTTAACCAATAGATTTTCCCATTAAGAACAATGGGCAGTTTGTCTAAGATCAATGCCACAAGACAGCCCACAGACTAGAGTATATTAAAAAGCTACATAAGTGCTTAGAATTTTAAATTTAAAGTAAGCAAAATAAGGTGAATGTAGAAGTAACACCCCATAACTTTGCATGTTAACACACTAAGAATCCATCTCCTGTCTACAAGTTGTGCAACTACCTCTCCAGCTTGAATATTTCATAAATTCACAACTTCTTTCAGTGTTTTACTCTTGCTCTAATAGTAACAATAATTAATCCAAGTTCGGGAATTGCTTATGTATAATAATGAGTTAGCTTTTACTTACTAAAATTACCTTTATCTTTCATAAAAGTAAGATGTTTGAACAGGAAAAAAAAAGGCAAAAACAACGTTTCTTCTATCTCTTAAGGCAAGAATGAACTAAAGCTTCCAGAATGATTTCACTCGGGTACGGAATTTCAGGCAATTTATTGATGCTATTAGTGGGAAATAACAGAGCATGACTCCCGCACTTCATAGCGCAGCATAACATGTGACACACCTTTAAAAGACAGGTTATCCGATGAGAAGCAGAAAGTGGGAGGCCTGCTGCCTTGCAGGCGTCTGTCCCTTGTTCCAAACCTCGCTCCCCAGGGTGCTTCCACCAGCTCCCCCTACCCACCTCTGTTCTTCATAAACTCCTGGTTTCCCATCGTACCCCACTTCCCTCCTTCCTTCTCCCCCACAGCACCCTCCCACCTCTCCTAACTATAGCCCAGGAAACAACTCACACGATAATTATAACTCGCTTGAGCCGTGCGTGTCCTGAAGAGCCAGCCAAGACGTGCACTCTGCTGGCAGACCACACTCGGGAGCGGCTTAGTGCCCACTCCTGCCTTTTCCTTAATAGGGTAAAACTTTGGATCTCTCTTCTACCCAGACACTGATTTTTGCATAACCACTAAGAACTTTGAGATACGTCTTTGAGATGTCTGCTTGCAGCAGCTTTGCTTGAAACTGGCTACATTATTCAGAAGTTATTAGAGTGAGAGGATGATGCTGGCAAAAATACGGACAGTGCAATTATGCAAAACCTGTTTCCTTAAGAAAACAAGCTAAACCTAAAATGCAGATGAAATTGTATGAACTCTCAAGATTAAACATGCAGTCTAATGGGAAAAGAAGAAAAGTATATGACTTCCAAGACATGAATGGTTTTAGAAGGCATCTGAGCAACTGGTTCTACAAGGGAAAAAAAGATTTTCTGGTTTCCAGATAGACACTATGAGAGCCAAACATCTGCTGGAGTTAGAAAAGACACGCACAAATTTTTAAAAAGTAATAATCACCTGATGCCACAACTACCCCTCCCACTCAAAAAAAACTTCTGCAATTTTCTGCATGCCTTGCACACACCTATAAAGATCAGAACACATTTTAAAAAGGTAATGCATTTGCAGCCATGGGCATGCTGCTTAGCTAAACAGATAAACACCTACTGAAGATATTACACACTGTTCAAACCCCAGCAGAGTGGGAGCTAGCACAAGCCACTGTCCAGGGTGGTGGCAGCACATGGCAAGAATAGCCACAGAGACAGCAGTGTCAGCAGCTGGGGTGGTACCTAAGGCATAAATACATCTCTGGAAGAGTTTCTGTCAAGAGTAAAAACTGCTTTTTCTCCTCTGGGATTCCTCCTCAGCAAATTCTGGTTGGGAACATGTGCGGCCTGACCGAATCAATTAAAAAATTTCAGTATTGCATAAACCAGGAACTTTTCAATTGCAATAATCCAGTGCTCCCTGAGGCTAAAAATAGACCAGTCAACAGGAGGGCAGGTATTTTGAGATACTTAAGCTTCTGCTCCTATGCATAGACAGCCACGCTAACTCTACCAGCCCAAAACATCCAGTTCAAAAGTCATTTTTCAAATACAGAAATATCAAAAAGGGAAAAAAAAAAACCCAAAACACTAAAGAAAACATTGTGTATTCATACACAGAGAGGGATGGTTCCTCTTGTTCTACAGGATTTGAATGGATGCGTTTCCCTACGTATTTTAGTACATGAGGAGAGTTCAATCACCAACAGCACTTTCAACATACATGGAAAACCCTCAGACTTCAGTTTGGACTGAATTAAAAAGTATTTCCATCTAACATCACAATCCATGAGTTCAGTTTTCCTATGCAGGTCAATCTGCTTCTTAACTTAACTCAGGAAGTAAAAAACCAGACACCACAGCTCCATTAAAGTACTCCCTTTGCACTTGCTGTGAATATGCACCATCTCACACAATCTGTAGGACTACACAAGCTCATAGAGTTTTGCATATGTCCAAGGACTTAGGGGATTTAGTTAAGCCTTAAGAATGACTAGTCAGAGATTTTAAAAAATGTAACATAGCATTTTATTTCTTCCTTAAGGCATACAAAAGAATTTCAATTTTTTTTTTAAATTTTGCATAATTTCACATCTAGAGTACATCGACTTGCAAATATGTATGCTTATGAAAACACAATTTGTTTAGCCTAAGCAGAATTTTATATAATTTTATAGAAAGAAATGGAGATCAGAATAACATCCCTTATCTTGAAAATGGGGCACACTTGAACTATTTGTGAAATAGAAAAATAATTCAAAAGGACCAAACTGTACTACTAATAGAAATATTAGGCTTTTGATGGAGAGTTCAAATACCTCAGACTTTACTATTTGCCATACATCTTACAAACACAAAGACCTAAAGGCAAAAATGTATTTCCAAACAACTCAAGCATCTCTTATATTACACTTGAAATGGTTCAGCTCTTGGATCTGTTTTTCTGGAAAAAAAACAGACAAAAGCTACCAACAAAAACAACTTAAAAACTACTTTAAAACATTGCTGAGAACTTGGTTCTGTATTTCTAAAGCCACCTTGCAAGTCCACCCACAAAAGTTAGTGAGTGTGCATACATATTTATACGCACCTACACACTTCCGTTTCAAGAAAAAGTAGAAGGCAAATTCATTTTCCTACTTTAAGGCAAAAAAGAAAGAGAAGGAAAAAAACCCTCAGGTGACTTCAGCCTGATTCAGTTTCCAACAACCTAAGAAAACCCATTAGCTACTCTTTTAATGACTTCAATTTTTGGTAAGAAACTAAAAGCTGGTAAAATAAAAATGATCATTTTATTCATAAAAGTAGAGAACAAGATCTGCCTGTAACTGACAGAAAAAATAGAAAAATATTGAACAAAAATGGAAGTCTTACAAAAATATGGAATGTCTAAATGATGTAAGAGTCTTACCACTAAAGACTTAATAGGAGATATTTATTTAAATGGAAAAGACAAAATGTTCTACTGAAGAGCACATTTGCAATGCACAAAGAGCTCTGAGTCTCTCAAGATGCTCTTTCAAACAAATGTTGAGCATAGCTATAGAGAATGGTTTAATAATTTGCCTTGCAATATCAAGGGAAGTGTACTCAATATTAAATTGCTCAGAAGACAAAGAACTCAGGCAGATATTGCAGACGCCAAAAAAAAGACATTTATGAAATTCTAAGTTGTTTGACAAACATCCTCGAGATTACTCTAACAAATAAGAAGAAAATTCAGACAAAGAGACAACAGTTTAATATAAATTTATTTTATTTCTGTGTTTACTGCTTTGAAAATAATTTGAGAATAATAGGGCAATAGAGATTATTTCTTCCCCAATTATGTAGCTCCTTTTGATTTTCTTTTCCCATTCCTCCCCGCTCCACTGGCACTCAAAATCACCCAGTTATTTTTATCTTAGCTTCAAGTTTGGCTACCAGCATTGATCAGCAGTACATCACAAGCAACTGTGGACAATCCTTGAAATAAATCTTCACTCTAATGCACACAGACAACTTCCATGAAACAAGAGGCAGCCAACAGGTAGTATAAGGGAAAAACCCAAGAGAATGAACATAAAGAAACCAGAGGGAAGCACAACCTTATTTAGATAAAATTCCTCAAATGTCTGTTTTCTATTACATGGGTGGTGAGAGTCTTCACATGGCTCAAAGCTGCCTTGTGCAGGGCTCCAACAAACACAGCTCCCCCCGTGGGAGGACTGCATGCAGCCTGACACGGGACTCAAGATGGGTTTTAACAGCAGAGCAGTGATTTTAAGCCCTCCAACTCTGTCCAGCCAGAGAAGTCAACATATTCACTGATTCCTGCATTATAGAAAAAAATGTCTAAAACCTTTACAGAGTCTCAGGATACAGCATTACACACAGTTAACTGATGGCTGGGCAGCTTTAATGCACCTGCTCATCTCAAGGATTGAGTGTTTTCGTGGAAGAGAGTCGAGTAAATTGCAGGCGGGACCACACAGTAAGTCAAGGTGACACAGATTTTTGCTGGTAAACAACATACTCCACCATTAAATTTAACTTGACTGAACTGCAAAAGAAGAAGATAAGAGCTTGAGAAGAGGCAATTTTCTTCAAATTTTCTCAATATCTCAAGAGTAGACAAAAGTAGCCATTCCAGAATTAACCCCAGCAAAGAGAGAGGTAAGTTGTTTGGCTGCAGGGCAGCTGGCAAGAGAAAAGGAACCGTGGTGTAGCAGAACAGCAGAACACCGAACAAGACGATGGGTACAGCACAGCACCACTTCCTGACATACTCCTTTCCCCACCTCCTTTCCAATTCCCATAAAAGCCTTCAAGCAGACATATGCTGACTTTAATGCAAGCTTGCTCATTCAAACAGGACTGAGATTAAACTCCCTCGGTTTGGAAACACCACTTTGCAGTGAAAAGGTAGAAAAGGGTAACTGCAGAACTGACAGTCAACCACTGAGACACCTTATTTCTTTCTTGGTGGCCTGTAAAGATAAGCCACTGTTTGGGCTCAGCACAGACTTCACCCTCCAATGTCCATACCACATATCCTTCACCAGGTTAGAAAAGAAATAGTGGGTAATGGGGACAGGTCTTTGCTGATGGGATGCCCATGAGCCCAAAGGATGAACAGCACAGCAAGGACCAGGCAATGGGTTGATATGCTGGCAATAGCTCCCTCAACGACATGCCGGGAATCTTAACACACCTTAGGAAAAGCCATAAAATCAGTTATGCGGCATCAAAAAGGAGCAGGAGATATGCCTTGGTAGTGAGGAGCCTGGTTGACTGGATCAGAAAGAAAATGGGAGGAGAGTCCTGTAAAATTGACTACGTTAGCTTCCTACAGCAATGCACCTGGCCAAAGGAGCCTTGAGAAGATGCTTCATTTGAGAGTTGTGGTGAATAAAGTGTGGTTTGGAAAAGGCCTGTTATTTGGAAGAGTCTCACCATATGGAAAAGGTTATCAGTAGCAAGTCCCTGACATACTAAGGGATCCACTGGTCTACTACAGAGAAGGGAAGACCTAACATACACCAGAAGCAAGTGACTGCCTTGGACACCCACAGCACGTCACAGCCCCCAGCTCTTAAGCGGGATGCTCAGCAGCCCTGAACTGCCACCAGGTGACCTGATGTATCACTGGCGAGTCCCTGTGCTGCTCCTCGGGAATATGCTTTCATTCTGGCCAGGCCACCCTGCACCTGCTGTTTGGTGAGGCTCCCAGTCCAGCTGGGGCTTCCTGGGACTCTTCTCTGCTGGGGATTTCACACTTTCTTGGCCAATCATTTTGTAAACAAATGGAAAAAGCAAGGGCCAAGTCAAATACACAGATGGCCGAGGACACCTTACATAACTGCAGAGGTGAAAAGTACAGAGTCTTGTCCCTCTGCAGAGGAGGAGTGTTTACCCACTCTTAGCGGCATCGCTGGCACCGCAGCTGCGTCATCAATAAATCATCAGCTTTGCTCCTCGGACCAGCCAGCAAGGGCTGGAGTCTGACACCAGCTCTCAACTGATCAGAAAGTTCCTGAAAACAAGCAGAAATTAAATAAACAAACTCTAAAAATGAATATATATGCATTTTCAAGGAAGAATCACATGTAAAATCCTTCTTAATTTTTATAACTGCTGAGAAGCAGCAAACAAATTATTGAGATTAAAAGTCACTGTATCACTGTGGAGCTGCCTACAGAGAGCAACCAAGTGTACCTGACCTGAAAAGCCAAGGGCACCTTTCCTCGCCTTTTCTATACCCAGTCCATGCTCCTCCTCTTCTGGGAACTGGTTTCTTAACATCAGTGAAACATTTTAGTTTCTATCTTTTCTTGCAGTCTGACACACCTTGAATTTCCCCCTTCAGGGAATGGGGAAAACAGCACTACTAGCAAGAGAAGCAGTAAGACCCCTGCTCCGAAGCAGCAGGACATAAGAGTTAACAGCGAGAAACACCCAGAAAATCAACAAACTAAATCAGCTTTAAAAAAAGGGGGAGAAAGAAGAGTGGTAAAAGGTCTATAAATTCAAGCAAGAGGAAAGAATGAAGCCCTGGCATTCCAGTAAGCTAAAAAAAAAACCCTTTTCTTTTTGCTGAAGGGCTATCTATCCCCTTCCACCAGGTATTAGGAAGGTTCCAGAAGATCTAGCAAAAATAGCAAGAAATATAATGCAGCTACATTTATCTCAAATGGTAGCTTACGGAATTAGGCAGCTAAATCACGGTTATGAGAAAAGATAAGACACATTAGGATGTCTTATTACTTTCCCTGAATACTGTATTCATTCCAGTACTAGAATATGGGATTGTGGTCTCGAGAGTGCTTATACCTTCTCAATACTGTGTTGAAGGAGCAGATAATTATTCTCTTCCTTAAGACAGATTCAGCACTGACTAAATAAAATTCTAGGCTAATTTCAAATTAAAATCCTGCCTCTAGGTTTTCCAAGGCATATATCCGTGAATTTGAGGGGAATGCACACACTAGACTCCCCACCACTTATTATATGGCAATGACATTGGAATACCCTGACAATCTCCACGGTACCTGTCTTCATCAGTGTCATGAGCAGATGCAGTGATACCAACCTCAATTACATGATCACATCTCTATTTTGCACAGCCTTTCCCAGACAGTGAATGGTATTCCTTTTAAATCTGACAGTCAGCTTTCAATACTCCAACACATGTTCACCTACCTCCTAGCCTGAATGCAAGCTACTCACTCCCTTTTGGGCCTATGCATAGGGCTGGCTCTACAGGATCACATTAGGAATGGCTCTGCTAAAATTATTAATGGATTTCTCAGTCTTCTTGTGATACTAGATAGCATTATTCCCACTCTACACAGAATAAACTGAGACCAAATACAGTTGAGGACTTGAGAAGTGCCTGCAGTTTTTGGCTGCAGGTGTCTGTCCTCCTTTCACTTTGCCCTTGCATCCATGTGACACATGCAAATGTCTTGCTAGACACCTACTGCTCTTGGGATTTGGGAGTCCCCCCACCTCACGGCTAGCAGCAAAGATGCCAATTTCAGGGACCCACTCACTGGTTTCCAGAGAAGAGGTGAACACGCCATCTCCTGCCAACTCTGCTACTACCTGCCTCTCTTGCTGCACCAGCACCCCTTTGGGGTGCCAGCCCTCTCCAGAACGCTGTCTGTGACGTGCACACACAGAGGCACAGAGAAATACAGGGCTGGAAGAGAGCAGACACTAATGCTGTCTGGACAGCACATCTCCAATACATTTTCCTCAACTCTTTGCTCCTACCCAGTTCACCTGGCCAAACTCCCACCACGTCTCAGCTCTCTTCTTCTCCATTTCCTCACCTTCAGCCTTACCTCTTCCCTGCTCCCTGCTCCAGCACCTGACACCAGACGGAGCTGTGTTCTTGGTCTGAAGCCAGCTGAGTGTGTGTGAAGCCTGCCTGCCTGCACACAGCCCCTGCTAGGCGTGCATAAATGGTGAGTTTTCACACTTACAAAATGACCAAATTTGGGTGGAGCTGCACAAAAATAGCAGAAGGTGAATTACTGGTACCAGAGCAGTACCACCTTCTGGTGCTGGATCTCAAGGTTCAGCTATAAACAATGAGAAATCAAGTTTATTATTGAGCCAGTTTAAAAAAATATAAGGAAAATCAAGGTATTTATGTTTCAACTGTTTTTCCAAGATGGTTGAAGTTATTTCCCCAAAACTTTAAATAAACACTCTGAGTCAGTAACTGAAATGTTTCAGCCCAGATAATTGCATTTTGAGAGACTTACAAACCGCAGAAAAGGAGGATATTATTTGGAAAGTGGTGGGGAAGATTAAATCCAGGTGATGATGATGGCACACTGTTTGTTGGTAATAAAACACTCATGTGTGCCTCATCAACATGCCCAACCAAAGGCTAATGATGACAGCAACTCCAAGCATTTATGGAGCAATAAAAGTATTTAAACACAATGGCAGTAAGCTAAACAACCATGTTAAAAATGAAATCTGCTGGACCATTCACCCAGAAATACTTTAATACAAGCTGTTGTTACATGTTCAAAGCTGATGCACTCCACTGACAGAATAAAGAGCTACCAAACAGCATTTTGGACAATATAATGCCTATGCACATATAAACATCATTTCAAGGCAAACACTTTGTTCTACTTCAAATTGCATCGAAAGGGATCACATACTAGTGTACCAAGTCTTTCCAGTGTCAGAGCAAAGCCCCAGTGATCTATACAGAAAGGAAAAAAAGTCATCACTTGAATTGACTCATTTGACCTGAACAAAGACTACTTTGATTTGTTTTCTTCAGCCATTTTGAAGATGATACTTTCCCACCTTTAACTCTTAGTAGGGAAAAGAAGTTCATCAAGTATTGATGGGCTGTTGCAACATCTTGTATAACATGTGCAAACTCACTTGGACAAAGGAACCACTTTTGTTTACTTGTTCTTCCTTCCCCCTTAAGTTTCTACAGGAGACAAGAAGGCTCCACTGCAACAGTGACAAACTGACAACTTTCAGTGTTTTATCTCCTGGAAGCCTTCACAGGTTTGGCACAATGCTCATCTGTTTCTCACTAACTAGGAGAAACTAACTCAGGGTCTGAAATACTGTTCTGCAAACCGGAACGAAAGTACAACATAATTTATGACTTTCCTTTGTGGGTAAAGTGTTTTCACTGTCTGCACCTTATCTGGGCAGCAGTCACAAGACAGAGATTCCCATTAAACATCTTTTTGTCAAATGTTTCCTTTTGTTTGGGTGCCAGCAGGGAAGAGGCAGGATGCGGTCAGGACCCAACAGCACAGCCCAGGCTTCCGTCACTGCTTTTTATGCCAAAGTGACAACAACCAAGTGAGAAACTCTAAGTGAAGATTATACCACCTTCTCCCTCTCTGCTCCCAAGCAGGAACAGAGAGACCAGAAGTGCTGAGAACTTTCCTCTCTGGAGCAGGAAGGGAAAGACCACAACCACCAAGACCTCAAAACTGCACACAGACTTTGAGAAGGTACTCAGCTCATCACCTGGCCTGGTAGTGTGGCTGAGCCATGTTTTCATTACTGCCAGGAGACTCATTCATCACAGCTGCTTTAGAGGACTTTGGTTTAAATATTCTTTATAAATGTCACAGGGCTGAAGAATACATTAAACTAAAACTCTACAAACCAAAACGAAGTTTTATGGAAGAAAAAAAGCATAATGATCTCATGCTTTCCACTAGAGTGGCTCTTTCACAGCCAGAAACCATTCAGTATTTGTTTCTATTTTCTATTTGTCTGATATGCACATCATAAAGTGATTACAATAATTATGGCATGTCAGATTCAACCTAAAGGACATACAGGTTAGAACGTAGTATGGTCAGAAACGTTACTCATAATTTAAACCATCCTGATTCAGATTTTTCAAAAAGCCTTTGTAATTGCAGACAGTCTGGAAAAGAAGTATTTAAATGGCCACTTCAGTCTTTTTTTCCCATCCTGCTGCTTTTCAGCGAAGAAAAATTGTGATGGATGAGTACCATTCATCAGGAGAAACAGTCAAAATATGAGATCACTAACCAGCAGCTAGACAGGGTTTAGTCAACTCCCTTGTTTAATCACTGGGGATTCAGTGTCTGGATGGAGGGAGGGCAGGAGGGAGTTTAGAGGATTCTACAATTTAACAGTAACATATTAAAAACATTTTAAAACATTATAACCATTTAAACAAGGCTGTAGTAGCTAGCACTATTCATCACGGGTTTCTAGCACAGCAGAGAGAGGGACTCTCTCAAACAACAGTGACTGCATGAAAGTTGGCGTATGTAGCAATAAAAGCTATTTTGGCACGTTAGCAAGACAAAGACTAGAGTTAGGTCTTCTTTGTCAAGTGCAATCTAAAATCATGCCCAAAAGATACAGTTCCTGATACAAGCTATCATTTACCTCCTACCACTCATTCACAGGGAAGCTTACAAAATATTCAGTAATTAAATCCTCATGCTATGCTATGCTATTAAATCCTCATGCTATGCTACTTAGTAAATAAGTAAAACAATGAAAGCTAAAGGAAGATCTACTTTAAAAGATGTGAAAACATCTTTAGGCCAATCTTGGGGGCACATAAGCTGCTCTGTAGGGTAAGTACCAGGGTATCAAAAAACACAGTATGAGAACATAAAACTCATTAGGGATCCTCTAGACGACCTGTGAGCCAGATGGAGCATTTCCCTACGAGGGCAAAGCTCTGACCCAAGGCACTGCTCAATAGATAGCAAGCACACAGGTAAAAGATGGAGGAGGTTGGAAGGGTTGCACTCATTTCCTTTCATTGGTAAACAAGCCAAACGCTGCAGAATCAATGGATTATATATATAGGCAGATCAATCACATACGAACAGTGATATCTTCGTAAGAGTACCTCTGTATCTCTAAAACTATGGCTTCTGACACAGAGATTGCTTTGGAAATGAGTTAAACATGAAGGCACGCCAAGCACATCATTATTAGCGTCATAATTATAGAGTTTCATTTGGTTTTAGATTTTTAGATATCTTTAAAGTGGACTGATTACAAGTATCTTTCCTTCCTACAAAAGATGTTGTGGAATATACTAAATAATCTCAGTCTTCCTTGACGAGTAACTTCAGTACAAAGGAATAAACTGCCAATGGGGAAAAAGACTTTTAATTAATTTAAAATCAACATTAAGATTACAGAAATACTGTTAACATTTTTAAAGGAAATTGTCTCCTTCAGTAGATATCAACAGGATTTTTATTTCTTTTACCTTACCATCCCACACTGAAAACCAAATGTTTCATCAGTGAGTATTTATCAAAATTCTTCTCATCAATGGTAGTGTCAGTCCTAAAGTTTTAATGAATAGAAAATACCAAATTAGCTTTGAAATTCAATTGTGCTTTAAGAAGAAGAAACAGTGAGTTTTAAAGGTATGAAGACCTCAGTAGAAGGTTCATCATATCTACAGCCACCCACAACACTGCAGACCATGCTTTATTCGCTTTCCCATGCTATAATCCTGAGAACAATGAAGGAGAGACAGCAAAGAATGGAGATGCATGCCTGAAGGACTCCCTTGGCTGGCCGTATTTAACAAATAGCGTTCAGTGTAACTAGTTAAAGAACATTTGATTAGCATATCATAGAAACCAAAGAAAAGGTAAGAGCTATGAAAAACCTTTTCAAACATCAAACAGAAATGAAACAAACTTATAAATAGAGTTGCCTGCAAGCAAACAATTTCTGGAATGTACTGGGGGAAGCAAGGGAGAATCCCACAACAAAGGAGATTGCAAAAGCCAACCCAGTTTAACAAGTGGAATTACCAGTTTGGAGACTACAGGGAAACAACGCAAAAACACCCGCAAGTCTGATACAAAGAACTTTTCTCAGCATTTAATAAAAACACCAACATAAAGGCCAATTGCTAGGCAATTAAACATGGCTCTTTGGAAATGCAAAGCCTTACACAGACTTGGTTAACTACTCATGGAGTACTAGAATTAATGAGGAACTGCATCTCTCTTGAAGTAAAGCTGAACAATTTCAGACACATCTGATCACAGTTGGAAAATGTTAAGCTATTTGAGTACCAGACAACAATTTATATATCATCAAACAGCTGTCTGCCAATTTATCATCTTCTTGCAGACACACAAAGAGCTGATAACCTATAAAGACCACAAAAGCATGATTCTAACACTTTAAATCTATTTTTTATGTGTGTTGTTAAAAACAAAGTCACCCACACACACTAGACCCTAGATGTATAATGAAGTATTTTTCAGATCTCTGACTGCAGCTAAGAGGATGATGACAACCCTGCTATGCTGGAAACGTGGTGGTTGCCACTGCTCTCCAACACCCTTAAAACCCCCACACATCCCCTAAGAATGTAGGAGAGTACAGGTAACTGAGATTTGCCAGTCTGGAAATGAGAGACTCACTTTGTGACATTTCTCCATGCCCGTGCACGGCCCAAGCAGGCATCGTGGCTCATGGATCCAAACAGCAAGTTGGTGAAGTCCCTCAGCTGTTTGACACCACACAAACACTCAACGTACCCAGCTCCCACTGTCTCTTCCCACAAGACAGAGGGATTATCCAGGATGGCTCTGAGTAGCTGCACTGAGAGGTGTGGGATTGCTGGTGCTGTCTACAAACCTATGCCCATCTCCGAGGAACCAGCAGGAAAGCAGCAACCCTATCCAACCCAACCCAGCCTCCCTTACCTTAGCACTGGCAGTTCCCACACAACATGGGGTAAGCCAGCCTGGACTTGTGTGTTCGAGTAATTAGCTCCACATAAGCACCTATTTAATGGACTTCAGATAAACATCATCTTCCGTTTGGAAAGGTAATTTATATACAAAACAAACTGCATCCAGTCTTGTCTTCAGATCATGTTCACGAACAGATCAGGGGCTAACACTGATACTCCTACATCTCTTTAGCTGCCTTATAGTTGGGAAAAAAATTAAATTCATAATCCAGAAGTTCAATTTTTTCTTTGTTTAAACCTAAAATAAAAATACGTGTAGGCGTTCCTTAAAATGAAAGTGCTTCAAGGACAGTGGAGTCAGATAAAAATATATTGCCTGTTGGCTAGTGCACCATCACCAGAGAAGTGAAAACTGCTATTCCAAGTACTACAGCCAGGAAGTATGTAGGACAGATATTCAGCCAACTTTAACTAACTCCTGAGCAACAAGTCAACAAAGCCCCGTATCTGTAAATGCTCTGACAATTTGTAACATAAAGAAAGGGTGAAGGTTTACAAAATTTCTAGCTCCTTTTAAAAATATAAAAAAGAACATAACGGTAGAAGGTAAATGCATCATGCAGTAAAACTTCAGTTAAGTAAAAAACACTAACCTTCTTGAAAATAATTAAATCAGATGACAATGTACTTCATTAAAAAATTAGTTATGATGATAAAATGGGTAAAAGTACAGTGGAAGTAAAGTAGAAGTCTTAGTTTGGTGTCTAAATGTAGAAATTGGTTGAAAATTCTGGGAACACAAATCCTAATCCTAATAAAACTTTCATATTTACATATGGCCAAATAAGCAGGTAAAATTAATGCACAGGAATCCTTTAAGATTTGTCTCTCAAGCTCTCATTTTAAGACCAATTTCCTTAGTTCAGTGTCATTAACAACAGTCACATTTGGGTTCACTGCAGCATACCACAAATATGTTGATGAGTTCAGTGGTACATAAATTTGGAATAGCAAAAAAAAAAAGAACACCATAAGGCAATTGAGTTCACATTTCTCTGTCTGATTCTTAAAACAACTCAACCGAACAACAACAACAACAACAGCAAACTCACTAATTCTTATTACATTTAAGGATCAAAATTAATGTTAAAACAGAAGTCTCAAAAAAAAGTGTGAAAGGTTCTAGTTGTGGGCCCTTACAGTTTTGCTAAACTGACTATTTAATAAAGTATTTACCATCTACACTTTTGATATGGTGTTATGGAATTTGGACACCTCCTCTCCCCCAGTTTTCTCCTATTCCCCTTCCTGAGCAATGTCAACAACAGCTACCAAGACTGGGGCAGATTCTGCTCCCCTCTGGCACGCTGTATTTCCCTCCAGAGTGCAAACTGGGGTAGCTGCCCTCTTTCTCTGCTGTTGTGGTCTCCAGCTCTTCTCAAACATCCAGATTTTTTGTGAGTCACTCACTTAGTTATAACACACGCGCATTGCCTCTGCACTCAACAGAAGGTTACAATTAGGAACACTTCTGTAATTACTTAGATGAGCTGTTGTACACCTCTGAATTTGTCTTCATATTCTCAAGAGCAAACTGCAGACTCTGCTTCTCAAGAGCCACTGCAGCTGCATACAAGTAAATAAATAAAAATAAATTTTTTTTGACAAATGATTCAGAGTTTAAGAAAATAAAACAGCTGTACTGCGTTAGACCAAGGTCCATCTAGCCTGGTATTCTGTTTCCAAAAGCAGCCAGCAGCAGATGCCTAGGGACTAGTATAAGAACAAGGAAACTATTTAATGATATAGATTGAAAATATTTTTCACATATCCTTGATGGAAAACAGAAATGGAATTTTGACAGAAGAGGGGAAAAAAGCAAAAGAAAACAAAGAGTCCAACACACACACCCTTTGCAAAAGCATGAAACATTCCTTTCGAAATAAAAAGAGAATTGAGAGGAAGATAAATCTTACAGATTTCCTTATTTTTCTTCTTATTTTTTAAAGAAGCCCTCGGGAGTAAGAAAAAACCAGCAACTTACTTGCTATTCAAAGAAACCATGTAAGTACATACTGATGCACATCACTGGCCACCTAATTTTGAAGAACCCTTGACTATCACTGTCAGTGGCTTTTCTCTTGCGAAAGGGCCCTCAAGAAAACCTGCTGGTAGGGATTCACATCATGAAATCCCAGATGAGAGCTCCCAAACAATTAAAATTAATGGAATTATAAATACAGCTTCAAAAAGTATATACCTCAGTCAGAGGGAAAGCCTGTTCCACTTAATGCCCTGGGTCGGACAAGAACCATTGAAGCACTATACTGGAAACAGGCAAACCAGGCTGTACTTAGAAAAGTACATGAAGTGTGGGGACAGTGAAGTGCCCCATTAAATCAACTGGAGTTTTACAGCTGGCTTAGTTGAATATGGGATCAGTTGCAGAAGAAGTCATCCATGGGGACATAGGCTGGAGGGGCTGTGAAGTCACAGATGCAGAAACCAACTACTTTGATTACACTGTTAAGCTTTGTATCTCCAGGACATCGGATCTGTGGTTTTTAGATCTGTGTTTTTCAGAACCTCCAGCTAAGCTAATGAAATGTGGTGATGACTCTTGCTTATTTGGAAATGGGAAGAGAGAAGCATCAGGGTATGACAGAAGGGGATGAACTTGAAATTCAGAGAGCAAGAACCAGCATGAAAGAGCAGAGCATTTCTAGCCAGTGACATGAGCCCCACCCATCAGTGCAGACACAAACTGGAAGGTGTGCAGCTATAACCTGGAGAGGGAGCTGGCCATGGAGAAAAGAACATCATGGGTGCTACGATCAACTGGTGACTGACAGTGGAGACACAGGAGTGACGAACTGTGGAAAAGGCAATCACAGCCCCAGGGATGTATCAAACAATGATTGCTGAGGAAAGGCAGCCAGGCTTCTTCCTCTCCTGTGGCGACTCTACTTGCAATGCCACACATGCCTCTGGTAACCAGTGTCCAAATCAGCTGGATTAGACCTGCAGCAGGCATGGGCAAGGGCTGCCAGGGTGACTCAAGGAAAGGAAAGCCTGTCTTACAAACAGAGAAACAATGTGGCGGAGGTTTATGACTGAGTAAAACACAGGCTGAGGAGAGGCATGTACTAAACATTTCATCTGTGTATCTATACGTATGCATGTGATCTATGCATTCATGGACTCCTAAGTGCACAATAAGATGTGTCAGAGATTCAGCCTCTTCCAGATATTTTAAAATGCTCTCATTTTTTAACAAGTGAGTACTGACAGGCATGCTCTGTATTTCCAAGACGATCTATAAATATTACCCAAAGAAAGGCTTGTAACTACAAAACATGGTCTGTTTTTTCCCCAGCTATGTTAGCAGGTCTGATAGAAAATACTGTCTCTCCTCACTAACCTTGAACGGCTTAGTAATTTCTCCTACTTCTGAGAGAAAAAGAGAGAATAAGTAAAAAAACCCCCCAAACCCCCAGCTGCATCCCTTTCACAGAGAGCAAAACAAAGGGGCAGAGTTGTTAAACAATTTGCTTCAAATAACAAGAGAACATCATGTCAAAAGCCACCATTTAAAAAAAAAACTTCCAATATCCAAGGTTATCTATGACGCAAGTGCTTATTATGACTTGTAGACTGAAGACTTACTATTTCAGCTCAAAACAGGCAGAGTCAGGTGTTTTGCAAGAGAGGTGTGCTGAAATATAAGATAGATATCTTCTGATTTACTACTCACAAATTTTAAGATTAGTATGAGAGAAAGCTACTGCTGGTTATAACTAAGATTTACAAATACTGTAAATGTTACATAAATTTTTAAGAGGTTTGCACTGCATCCTCAGACAAATGGAGCCTTATTGATAGAAGAGAAAAAAATATCAGCTTTAGGAAATTGCAATTACATAAAATTTAAGCACATCCTCTCCACATTCTTTGGGGGAAGGAAAGCATGCTAAAGTTGCTGCATTTATACTGATAAATTACGGTTATCTATTTAAACTAGGGTTTTAATTAGACACAGTGTGCACATAAGAAATGCAAAATCAAAAAAAAATCAAACTAAATTTTAATAACGATCTTGCAGATACTGCATCAGAAAGTTTCAGCCTTCCGTTCAGATCACTTGAGGGCTTTTTTTCATTTTTCTTTGTCTATAGTTGCACAGTAATTTTTTTCCATATGATAATCCTGTTCTTCAAGCCAGTCTGAATGAAACAGCCAAACCTGAGAATAATGTGTTTAGATGTAATACCATCTAAACACTGTCCTAACAATAGTGCTATTCCCATCCTCTCTGTACCTGCTGGGTTTTTTATCACATGAGGAAATAATGAGTTTAGAGAGAAGGTTGCTTCATGTTACATGCAACAGCAGCACATCTATCCACAGCTTTCCCCTTTCTATGTGCTTGCTGTATTCTAGGGAATTTCACTGAAAAACCAGCACAATTTTCCAAACTGTGCTCTCCTCTCTGTGGCCTTCTGCTGGTATGCACAGAGACACAGAGCACCAGTGAGTACTGCTAGGCCCTGCTATCTCACATGCATCAACCTCTCTTCCTTCGGGCTGGCTCTAATCACATCTCATTTCAAGCCATAAAGATCCCAAGGATGCTGGGAACAACAAAACCTGTTAGGTATAGCAGTTAATTAACTTCTGTTGAACTGAACCAAAAATCAATTTGTCACCATTTCTTTACGGCATCTAAAGATGCTACATATTTATTAACTTATTGCACTACTTTTTCATTTGATATTTTCACATCTATATCAATAAGTTAACCCACTAAATAGAATTTGGCCATGTATACAGATATATTATGAATTAATTAACCTTCACTTGCTACTTAATTAGCCAGTGACAACATTTCTCATTTCACATTAAAAACTTGCTGGCTACTTTCACACCCCTGATTCTCACGTGCATTGCTGAGATGCACAGCTGCTTTATAGCAAATCAAAGCACACTGAGATACGGCTGACACAGATCACAGTGGATCTTTTTGCAACATCCAGGACTGAAAGGCAAATAACTCATTAGAAAGAACAGCCTTATTTAATTACCTAATAATAAACTCCCTTGCTCGTTAAACACATTACATATATTGTAACAGCTGGCATACTGAAGTATCTGATAAAGGAAAACCTGCTTATAGTACTGTTGGTACTTTGGGGAAAGCTGGATAAATGGGATTTTTTATAGTAGTACTCATTTAAAATACAATCTACATGTCGGATGGTGAAGGACTGAATTATATTGCAACAATGTCAAGGTTGGATGAAGAAAGTAGGAGTAACCATGTCTTAGGCCAGCCCTGAGCAATGCAGAAGACCAGCTTACTCCTGCAGGATACAGGAACAACCCTAGAGGGCTGCTGCCCCGAAAACAAAATGAGATGCTATGAGCTTAGGACAAACGGCATATGGTTCTTACATAAAACACAGTCACCTTTATTTCCAGGACAGTATTCTTTTTTTTTTCCTTCAAGTGGATGTCTAAAGAAAAGATGCCTCAAGAAACCTAGCAGCAGGGATGGTAACTGCAAACCTCCTCCTTCCAGATGAGCACTCACCACAGACTCTAGAGTGTTACATCTTCTCTTGCTCTCTCTTACTGCCTGCAAAATTTCTGCGGTGCTTTCTATACAACAGCCAGCTTCAGGGAGGGGTGTCACCCTTCCCCACCTATTATCCAGCAGCCTTTCACTGCCTTGCACACCTATCTAAAACAAGACCTAAATCTGCATTCCTAGTGGAAATTTCCGTCTCCCTGAAGAAAAAGAAGTCATGGTAAATACTAATGACTCGGTAAGATAAATTTGCTATTTGGAAAGACTGAATATAGAAAAATATCATGAAAACCAGGCTCAACAAGCAAGTAGAGGCTAAAGGTAAGGGGGAATGGTTGTAGGCAGTCCTTTACCACATCTCTGCCCAACACCAAGACTGTTACTATCACATTAAATGGGTACTGCTGCTGCAAACACCATCTCAAATGAAGGCAGGGGTGTTACAGATTTGATTGCAAATCCCAAACCCCAGCTTCTTTCTGGTTAACTGAGTTTTAAGGACCTCCTCTTACCTGCATGGTCTATGAACCTCTTCCGTTTGGGAGGGCTTATGGGTCTCTCTCTCTCTCTCTTTTTCTCCAGTATTAGGCTACCTGTTTTTAAAAAACTTGTAGGAACTTAATGATCCTTGAGACTATGATCTCTTTGTCAAATTTAGCTGAAACTGGCCAGTGGGTTTACAAGTTAGCAGGGGAGGAGGGAAAGAAAAGCAGACTGACTGTGTAAGCCTCATTTCCTCAAGAATCCAGGCTAAAAACAATTATAGCCAGAAGGTTCAATTAAAGAAGGAGACTCATAGACGTTTGCTGCACTTCAAACACAAACTGGTTCATGCATACTAATCACTTAACACAGCTCTCACTGAAGGAATGAGAGTTTTGCAGCAAATTAATATTTATATTGATTTAAACCGAGAACTGTGGTAGGCTGGAATTTCAACAGCATCAACGCATTCAGCATGAAGCACACAATCACCTTCATATTCCTTCATACTATCACTAATTTACTCACGTGATAAGATTGTCACAGCATCTCCACAGCAATATCCACACATCTCCAACTCTGCACATGCAAATCCCATGCCTACATTTTTAGTAATGCTGACACGTATGGTATGACCAGTGCTTTCAAGCACAACGTAAGGAAAACGCATGTGGGGAACAGCCTGTATTTTCATGACATCCATTATTATACACTAGTTAGGAAAATTACCATTAAGACACTGTTGGAAAAGCAAATATTCTTCACCCTTTTATGTCAGAAATCAACTAACTAGATGCATATTTGATAGCACTTGATAAGATGTTCGTATGTTCACATCTGCAAATGAAGTAAGGCAGAGTTATACTTCAGAGGAACAAGACTTCCTTGTTGTAAACACTTTCTTGTTTTTTCAAATACATATTCTGGTTAATTTCTAGTTTTAAAATCTTCATAAAGCAGTAGTAATGGTTGGTATTTTAATGTAAATTTGCACAAGGTTGTCCATCTTTTTGTTTTTAAACAGGCTGAGTTCACTGCCATAACATTCCTGTGCCTAGAGAGATTTTCTTATTCATAGGTATCTTTCTCATAGGTAGCAAAAAATGAGCCCAGTTACATGGGTCACAACTATTTCAAATTAATGAATTTACATTAGCTGTTCATGTTCCTAAGGGTGAACTCTAAATTACATGCTGAAAATGTTCATCCCCTTCCTGATCTCCACAAGGGCATTCTTCTTCTACAGAAGACAGTTTTTTCCAAGTGTGGCCTATACCCCAGCTCTTTTCTTAACCAGGTCATCACTGTAGCAAATGCACTGTCCACTTTTTTACTCAAAGCAGCTGATGCCAGAGTTTCCAGTTAGGAAAAGTCTCTCAGAAAGGCTTCACTCTGTTACCAGAGAGACATCAGCAAGACCCACTTGGGGCACCCTGGGATATCCCAGACTGTGGCATGGTGCCAGCAGATGCAACACACTCCTCTGACATACCACTGAAAAGCCATCAAGAGTATCTAGGGCATCTCAAATAGAATCAGATGCTTCTGACTGGGCAACTGAAGAGGCAGCTGAATCAAGCCCAAAGACTCACATCCCATCCCCAGCAAATAAATACATGTCCATTTTAAAGTGATGGCCTAATCTAGCAACTGATCTTTGATCTTATCAAACAATCATGATACATCTCTTGACCTTCACATTATATTTAGCTTTAGAAGTTTGCTTTTGTTGAGTGTTTTACTTAGTTGGGGCTGAAGGCTAGGGGCCTGTTTGGTAAGAGACAGTGGATCTTAGTGTCTGACATGCTGGATTTTATTTTTTGGCTCACTGTGAACCAACAGAGAAGGTCCCAGCAGCTCAGTTAGCTTTGAATCACAGCTGGGCAGTTCTTATGGCCACTGTGTATCTGTACAGGTACCACCAGCCTGCACTGGGTAAGTTCCTCTCCTGACAACATGTAAGGTGGTAAACAAACCCATTCAGTCAGAGGCACAGATTCACTGTGGAGTGCTCAGGGCCCAAACTGAATTTCAAGCTAGAGTAAATACACCAGATTTTTATGAAGTTCAGAAGTTGCCTGGCCTGTGGGACATGCAGGTGAGGTGGCAGCAGCACACCTGATGGGCTGCTAGGCCAGGCCATCCCTGCAGCTGCCATGACACTGCACACTGTAGATCCCCTCTCACTCAAGCCAAGCAGCTCTGTGAGGAAGCAAGGGCTGAGGACTTGTAATACTTCATGAGAAAGGGAAGATCTACAGTGACTGCACCAGGTCACCTGTCAGTCAGGAGCATGGCACCAGTGCCATGCTGTGGAGCCGTGCGTGAGCCTGCAGGGTGACAGCTGCCCACAGGAAGCAGGATGCCGCCCGTGGCCCCTTGAGCCACCAAGTGCACACAAAGGTTTGCACCACAGCTGCTACATCCCTCACACATTTTTCACATGCAGTATTCCACTAATTCTCTACTTTTTTGTTTTTACTGCTCGATGATTTGATCTTTCTAAGCATTAGGGCTATTTGACTCTTGAGGCACTGCTCATACCACCTTGTCACACAACTCATTAACAAAGCAGATGAGAAGACAGTTTATTTTCACCATTATTAATTTCTTCTTTATTGTGGTCAACACCTTGCAAGAATCTAATAGTGGGTGGCACACCATGCCCACAGCCAGAAGACAAACATTAAGGTCAAAGAAAAGGGATACTTCTTATTTCCTTTTGCATTTCAGTTGTGGGACTTATACCTCACAGCAGGCTTTCAATGATGTTCCAAGATCTCTAAAACCACAACAGTTTTCCTTTTATTGCAATAGGTTTCTGATGAAGTCCATCTTCAAAAAAAAGGTACCAGTCTTCATATAAGGAGATAACGAGCCAGGAGAGGGCACAGTTGCCAAACAGACTTGCAAATAAACTCCCCAATTCTTCTTGTGTTGATTTTTAGATTTAAAATACCTTTCCAATGCCGGGTATGAACTGGACTAATAGGAATACAGATCTTGTCTCTGCAAGGCTTTTCCATCAGGAAGCTCCCTGAGCACAACCTTGTGTTTTGTATTTTGTGATGCAGTCAAAGTATAACAGCTTGAGAAGAACAGCTGACGCCTGAGCTGAGCAAAAGCGACGTACACAAGGCCAAGGGAAAAAAAAGCACCTGGAATGAAAGAGGAACCACCTGCCAGAAAAATAAAGGAGTAGGTGGGGAGACCTGGAGAGAGCAAGCCTGTGGGAACAGTGAGTGACCTGAGTTAATAGGGAGCGTGGGGGAGGAGTGGGCAGCGAGCAATTGCTCTTGTGTTCAAAATCCTAGTGATGGGATGAGTCAGAGACTCTGATTGAATTTTGCCTTCACTACACCCACAAACTGGTTATTATAAGGCTTAGGGGAGCATGGATTGGTGCAGCAACAAAAACTACACAGTGAATTGATGGGTATATGAAGCACCCCGGAGTGCCTGAAAATCTGAAAAACATCTGCCAAACACCATGCCCTTTCATACAAGGTTTCCTGCGGCCATAACTAATCTGCCTTGCTGCTCTTCTTCACGTAATAAGATTTAGACTGATAACCGGTTGGCAGCTGCATCTGATGTGAAGGGCTACGGCACAGGACCTGCAAATGCTCTTTGCAAGTCTCTTCTGGAAGCAGGAAGCTCCAAGAGTTAATTCAACCCCACAAGACCACTGCCCAGGAACAATTACATACTCCTTTAGTCCTTCAGGACAACACAGTCCAGTGAACAAGAAGACAGATTTGTATTACCTCCCTCAGTGACTGTTCTTTAACTGCTTTTGCTTTCAACCATTTCTGCTCCTAGTGCTCATCCACCTCCCCAGGCCAGGGGCCAGGTGACCTGCTCAGCCAGCTCTAACACATTGAAACCAGCAGTGGAAACTGCCCTGGTAACACCCCCTTTCTCTCATCAGGGGACCCTAACAGACCAGAGGAGGCCCAGGCTGTTGTGACATATCTGCTCGTCAAAAGCACCTGCTCTGACCTCTGAGAGGATTTGCCACTGAACTGCAGCCCTGGGAAGAGGGGCTTCCCGTGAGTTCGGAGGGAAGGAAGGCCTGGGTAACTCAGCATCCAACCGCACTCTCCTCTGCAAATGGAACTTAAGTTATAACAAGGTGCGCAGTTTTAAAATCTGGCAGGTCAGGTGATACCACTGACAGCCAGGACAGCTTCGTGCTCTTGGTGCTGCTGCTGAGAAAGGCAGGAAATGAGGAAACAAAACAGGGCCTTGAAGGAGACATCCAGCTTTTGTAGCAGGCTATGTAATGAACTTCTACTGGTTCAACTTCTCTGCTCTTCACAGCCTCAGTCTGAGGGCAGAGACACAGGCAGCAGGTTAGGACTTGCTCCTCCAAGCTGACTTGATGGCTAGTGGCCCTCTACCACAGTGGCCAGCCCTTGGCTCAACCCTGGCAGTCCACCAGGGCTCCTGCAGGTTAAGCACCACAGGTGGCTGGGATTGAGCTGTGCCTCCAGACTTTGTTCTGAGATAAATCAGAAATGTTCCTCTCAGGAGAGAGACAAACCCAGTGAGGAACATGGTGCCCTCTGCAGTAATCAAACATCAATAGCCTTTTTAAAAAATAAAAATTAAGAAAAAAAAAAATTAAGAAAGCTCAACACCATGTAATACAACAGCTAAAGGCTTATTGCAATTTCTCTCTATACCAATATAAGCCAAGCTTGTGGATCTTTAAGTGTGTCAGCCCAGCAGTTCAGCTACTTGTTTTTTAATCTTACCTCCCTTTTAACCCTTCCAAACCAGAAGAGCTAGCATGGAGACAGCTGCATGAATAGATACAAGGGAGACAAACAGGAAGAAGGAAGTATTAAATGAACTTGTGCTTGCTGAGGACTACAAGGGAACATAAAGAGCTTTTTCAGAAAAGAAACAAGAACAGGTGATCAAACACACAGAAAATACTGACAGTCCTTAAGCTCAGAGATAAAGGAGGGGTCTTCAAAAAAAGCTTATCCCTTCTTAAACCCCCTTTACCTCATTTTATGCAAGATGGTGCTGCCTAAATTTGTACTTTCAACTTATATTTAATGCAGTTCTTCCCTTTCCTTTGGATCAACTCAAGTTGCGTGGCTGCATGATCACCTGAACAGAGATAAAAATGGGGAGCTAGCTGTGATAGGCCTGGATGTAACTACCTCTTTTTAGCAGCTGCTCTCAGTTGCATGGATTTGGTATAAGGTAAAATATAGTCTCAGGAAATGGAATGGCATAATTCCATGCAGCACTTTATTCTGAGTGAAAAAATTGCCATAGCCTGAAAAAGCAGGGCCTTTGGGAATCCTACCTGTCCTGGGCACAGCATTTTCACAAAGCAGATTTAAAACCTTCTCTCACAACGCTTCCTTTGAACACACTAGGGAGAAACAGGCCCCTTCCAGAGTGAAGTCAGTGGTAAAAAAACCAACCCAGATTCATCCTTAGGACAATTCAGAGGAGAATCTATTCTGTTTTCCAGTACAAGAACTGAGGGCATCCATGAGATGGGGAGGTTTGAAAAGGACAACAGAAGTTGGCTTCCACACTGTATGTAATGAAGTTGGGGAGGTCGTTGCTGTGTGTGTTGAACGTGAGCACGGTTAAAGAGCAGATGGTCACTGAGAGCTATCAGGTACGAGAATACCACGTCCGGCTCTCAATGTCCCTGGGCAGCACATCACTAGGAGCCAGCAGAGCACCCCAGGAAGCCACTGCATGTTTTCACACCACCTCCAAGACATCCATTAGTGGCCATTACTGGGTCACTGGGTCAAATGGGGCTTCGGTCTGCCCCAGGGTGGCCATTGATATTCTGAACACAGAGGGAGCCCAGAGAGTTAATTCAGTCAGAATTAACTCTAGAGAGTTAACAGAGTTTTCTAAAACTGGCCTTGACTGGCACTTTCTCTTCATGCCCACACTTTGCAGCAACTCAGACACATGAAAGCTTCCACCAGGTAGCATTCTTAGACTACCTGGAGATTACTGGACATTTTACAAGAAAAACAGAGGTGGGTGAAAAAGAAAGTATGCACCAAAGTTGTTGTTCTGGAGGAAGAGTGAGATCTGGATTCTGTATTCTCCATCTGAAAAGGTTCACCCTGCAAGTTCCACATCCCCAGAGCCCACAACTACTGAAAAGGGCAGCCTATCCCCCAACATTATGCTGAAACTGGGTCACTGTGCAGCAAAGCAGGCAAAATTCATGGGCCCAGGAGGTATAAGCCACTCTGTCGCCCAACAGAAATTACTTTGCCCATTTCAGTCATTCTTTCTCACCAGCTGTGGGCACAGTCCTTGAACTCACCTTGTCTTTGAACAGTGTCACACCACATAATCGAGTGATGGACAGAAATTCAGCCAGCTAGAACACTATAAACACCCCTTTAAATGCTTTCTAGTATAGACAAAACTAGCCAATCCCCTTTCCATGCTCATCTGCGGTCTGATCAGAATGCTTCACCTGCCAAATGTGAGCAGGTATTACTTACTCCAAATTGTGAAATGATCCTGAGTCACTGACACTTGTAAAACATTTAGAGACCCACAAAAAGAATCACAGGAAGACAAATAACTACCTACTGCCTCCCAACTCTGAGCTCACTCTTGTACAAACACCCTGCTCACTTTACAAAGCCTTTTTTCCCCCTTTTTCTAAATAAAGCTGAAGCCATCTTAAAAATATTATTTTCAGTTCCAGATCTTTCAACACAGTGGATGTTCCTAAAATTTCTTTTGTTTTTTTCCCAGTAACCTTGTGAACTCGGTAACCAAGTCTGTGCACAGCTTTCAATTACTTTTTATTCTGTGGTGCCAAATGAGACCAGATAGACATATTCTTAAAAGGCTTTCATGAAAATGCAAATGACCAGTTCACAGTAGCCTGCTGGCTCAATAAATACAACAGTTCGAAGTGTTTAGACATTAATGAAAAACCGAAAAAGTTATCTGCAGCCCTAAAGAAGCTTTTGCTTCCTTGTTACCACCATAAAACTTGCAACAACAGTATCTTCAAGAGACCTTGTCTGTTACCTATATTAGCTTAGACAACATATCCTTCTAGTAGCTGACCTGCAGAAAGGGTATAAATCTGAGTTAAGAAATCACACCAGGACTGAAAATTCAGACTTGCCTGCAAACATAAGAGTTAACTCAAAGCAAAACGCACATGGTCGTAATTTCCATAATTTCTTATCTGCCAAACCTTCCCCTTTTCCCCCTCCTAAACATCACCATTCATTTAAATGTGGTTTTTAATTATGATTATTCCAATTCAAATACAGGAAAGTGTTGCATGTTCTTGTCCTCACACATTATATTATATATTAGTATTCCTTTGAAAGGATTTTGTTCTTTACTACTAACAGGGCAAGAAAGCCTTGAAAACAGACTTGCTTATAGTGTCCAACTTGGAGGGATCTAAATGTGATATATTAAGTGTTATATATCCACATTATTCACTTTTAAATTAAGCTACTTCAACCCAGGGAGCAGTATTAAATCCTAAATGAAGCAGTTTCTGAAATTCAAACTTTTGTGTTAGACAGGTCACTTCACAGACCCTTCCAAAGGCATCCAGAGGGGAGCCTGTAAGGGCTCCAAAAAGGTTTCAGGATGGTTACAGCAGCAGACGAGGCTCTGGCTCTGGCAGTGCTTCCTCAGCACCCTTTATCTTCCTGCCCACCATCAGGGCTCAGGGCCCTGCCAGGAAAGTTCCCCTTCATTCACCTCGAGCACAGTGAACAGGATTAGCCTGGAGACACTTTCATCCTCACATTAAGCTCACCAAGGTCACTTGCCCAGTACAGTTTTGGGTGTGTTTGTGTGTGGCTGCACCGGCTGACCCAGTCATGTGGGGCTTCTGCTGGTGAAGCCTCATTGCTGGCAGCAACGTTGTGGCCAGCTAATGGCACACATCTGTCCAACTCTTACACCCACCTCCCATGGGGTGCACAGGGATGATCCACCTGCATTCTCCTAAAACCCCACAAATGCCCTGTTCAGAACAGAGCAGACTCTGTCCTTCACCAAAGAGGGAGAAACTAATGCTGACTTGCCTCTCAGAAGCCCATGCAGCAGAACCTGGCTTGAAACCAGCAGGTTTCTGGCCTGAATCTGACCCAGGCTCATTAGTCTTTAGCTATTTCTGTCTAGCCTGGAGCATCTCACAGACGAAGGATATTCAGAGCCCAGACAGTCTTCCACTGTGAGCATTTTGGCTCCTCAAAGCTGTAATCAGTCCAACGGGTTGCTGTTGCAACTTTTTCTGGGTTTAAAGTCAAGTATTCCAAGGACAGGTATTGGGAGCCAAAAATGCTTTCTCAGTTGAAAGCAAACAGGGTCCATTAAATTCTGTTGACCTTTTACTTGGATCCACCGGAACTACAAATATACTTCTTTAATACAGGAAAATTTGGATTATGATGCAATTATGTTACTCCACAAGCCCAGCCTAAGGACACAGCACCGTCACTGGCAAAAGTGATCCACTGCCCTGCTGGTGCCCCATGGATCTTCTCTCTTCTGCAGCAACTACAGCAACAACTTATGTTTCCAACCTGGTTCACTGGACAATGACAAAGATAGCAGTGGGAGCACAAAGGAGGGCATGGTATGACATAGAGGCAAGTGTCCCTGGCTGGGATTACATCCTTTGGTCCAAAAGCCATCTTTTGCTAGATTAGAAAACCCCTAATGCTACAAGAAAGTCAGTGTGAAGGTGCTTCTGGTCACACAGTCATAGGATAGTTGAAGTTGAGAGGGTCTTCTGGATGTCATCTGGTCTAATCCCCTGCTCAAGCAGGGTCACCTAGCGACAACTGCCCAAGGACTGTATCTTAGACAGTTTTTGAGTATCTCCAAGGATGGAGACTCCACGACCTCCCTGGGCAGCCTGTGCCAGTGCTCGGTCACCCTCACAGTGGCAAACAGTTCCCTGATGTTCAGAAGGACCCTCCTGTATTTCAGGTTGTGCCCATTGCCTCCAGTCCTGTCACTGGGCAGCACTGAGCAGAGCCTGGCTCTGCCCTCTTTGCACCCCTCCACTGCAGGTATTTCTATGCATTGATGGGACTCCCCTGAGCCTTCTCCAGGCTGAACAGTCCCAGCTCATGGGAGGGGTGCTTCAGTCTCTTCATCATCTTCGTGACCTTTCACTGGACTCTCTCCTGCAGCTTCATACTGGTGCTCTGGCAGTCTGATCCAGCTGGCAGATACCGCTACCATGCTCCCTTGTCTGCTCTGGAAATCTGGAAAGAAGATAGCATGCAGGGGACTATATGTCCCTACCAAAAACAGGGCCTCTTTTGATCAATCAGTGTGTAAAGGAGAGTCGGTCTCAGAGTGCTGCATCTTGTGTTTGACTGACTTCTAAGAGAGCAGCTGTAACTACCAGGCACCACCTTAATGTAACATAACTCCATCACAGACTAAGAAAAAAAAATCTGTCTTTTCTGGGTAGAAAGATGTTTATCCAGAGACTAAACATAATTTATTTTTACAGCAGGTACACCAAACCAAGATAGTTAAAAGGCTAAGTCTCCAGAGCTCTAGATCCTATGTAAATAAATGCTAAATAATTGCCTGCATTAAACTGTGGTTCAATGTTCAGCAAGGAAAATAACTCTTGTTTTTTTTCATTAAATTCCGATTTTATCTATAATTCTAGACTGTTCTGCTTGTTTATTTACATGAAAAGTCATCCCACTTGTTGAGTGCCAAAGTCTTATTCTGAAACTGGATGATTAACACCAGTACTTCCAAAAGCTATATATCAAATAGATTTATGCAACTAACCCAAGTCCCTCAGCCAGCAACATAAGCAAACTGAGCTAATCAGGCACACACATTCTTGCTGTGGATATGACCATTTACAAACTCTCTTCCGAATAACTGAGATAATGACTGTGAGGACACCAGTCAGCACAGCCCAGAGCCGTGCACTCGCAGTGGTCCAAAACAGTTTCCTATGCACAGCGGGATCAGGCAACACATGGAAGTGCACTGCTCCGACTCATGCTCAGAGCCCAGGAGCTGCAGATGAAGGCACTGTCATCCCACTAGTGGATTTCCCTCCACCTGCAGCAGGGTTGGTGAGAAGAAATTTGTGCCTCCACCTCTGCTGCTTCAGGCCACAATCTAAATTCTTGGTATAATCTCATCTTTCCCAGCAATTTAACCCACTGGACTCAACTAGAAGATGCAAGATGGAAGGCACAGGTGCATGTTCTCTTCTGCATGACAGAGGGTGATGATGGGCAGTGGGACAGAGCAGCACCACTTCAACCACCAGAGCTAGGCTGGACTGGGCTGGCCCTTCAGGACAGATGTCCTCCCACACAAGGTCAAAGCATGGATGCTTGCTTTAACTACATTTTTTACATGGTTTAGGACTTCTCTCCACTGAGAAATTATGCTGGTTGTCAGTAAATTATCCACTGTGACCCCTCAGGATTTCTCTTCACGGTATTATTAGCTTAGTCTGTGACTCCAGTTTTCATTTGCAGACAATAACCATCCCTGAACAAAAGTCTCCAGCTTGAATAGCTGGCAACTGGGAGTGCCCAGCACTACCAGGGAGAGTGATGCTGTCCTCAGGCATCAAGGACAGGTGCATCACTGCTTTGGTCAGGATGATGCAGCAGCAGCACCTCTTTCACTGCAGATCTACTGCCCTGCCAGCCCAGGGGTGACTGAGTCCTGCTGCTTATCTCCAGCCTCCCAGCCACAGACCCGAGACTTCACAACACATAAAAATAGTACATAAAAACCTCCTTCTACTGACCTGCTTATTTTCTGTAAATTCAGAGTATTGCCCACTTGCTGCAGACACTAGTCTGCTAGTTTAAAGAAAAATTATCCCAGTGGCAGACAACCAATATACAAGAACATCTACAAAGAAGCTGCTACAGTTTATCGTGCAGTAATCCATGGATTAAGGTCATTAATAGCCCTCGATGACATACTGCCATGACTCCAAAGGTGCTCTTCTGGCTTACAGGACATACAGAGCATAACCCCCTCATAAACATTTCCCCTGAGATACTGTCTTCTAAATCTTCAAAAGAAAAGAAGAAATGAGAAAAAACAGAGGCAGATGCCTAGCACAATATCTTGCATTGCATAAAAAAAAAAGTTATAATGGAAATAAACCACCCTGAGTTTTCTTCTCTTTCAGACTGATGTTTTCACAGTAAAAGAGTTCTTGGTAAGTGAAATTTTGATCCTCAGAGCTAAATTTAAAAAGCAAGCCAAGACATTCTCCCATGCCTAGAACATAAAGCCGTACATAAAACTTTCAAAATAAAATCTGAAATGCTCAATTCTACCCTTTAATTACTGATATGAAATAAGCTTTCTCCTTCTGTTGACATGAGAACACAAATATATCATCATGGAAAACACTGTGTACTCCTCAAATTCCAGGGGGTCATTAATCTTCTTTTATGCAGTACGTGGACTATTTTCACAGAACTTTTAAAAATAGTTTTCTAAAGCATGCCTGATGTCATTAGGAAGTCAGAAGAAGCTGATGGCCTAACAACTAATAATTACTAAATATCCTGCAAAGGAAAGAATCTCTTTGTTCATCCTAAACCTATGCTCATATCTGCCCTATCTATACATGTAACTACCAATTCTATTAATTTACCTGAATCTCCAATACCAAGAGTAAACAACCCCTTGTGTCAAAACTGAAGTAATGGATAGACTTTCCTTACTTCTGTTGATATAAATGAAAAAATCCGCGCTTTTTCCATATGATTTGTTTCTTTAGGACTCTGGGAATGGCCTAGTATTGTGCCACTGTGTATTTTCATTTACCATGAAACAATTACAATTCATAAAATGTACTCGGGAGAATACAATTGTCCTACCAGCTGCAACTAATTCTGTATCCCACAGTCACACACAATTTTTGTAAACAACATAGTGACATTTGAGAAAAAAAAATCCTTAGAAAGAAATCTTAAAAGCTTCAATAAACAAATGTTATGATAAACAACATTTGTTTCAATATATATCTTACCAAGAATGAATCACTTTCTGATTAACCTGGCTTAGTTGTAACTCACCGTTTTATATTTTACCTTCACTACAATGTAGTAGCATCTTCACTACACATGCAGTTTCTTTTTCTTACCTTTAAGGAATCAAAGCAGGCAATAACTCTTCCATTTTCAACCTGGCAACTTTTAGGGGGGTGTGCAAATTTGCATTCTTCATCAGAGCGTGAACAAGTTCCCCTCTGAAACTGCCTGCACACTTCTAATGTCAGCCATTTTGTATCTCTTACGGGAGCAACATTCAAAGCCATGATGAGAAGCTGATTTTGAACTTGTAAGCTGCTGTCAGGTGAATTATGCTGAAGAAATTTCCAAAACTAATGACAAAGGAAAGGCAGAGGGGCCAAAAAAATAACTTCAAATCTAATTGAAAAGGAAGTTAAAAAAAAAACAAACAGTGGGGGACGATTAACGATGTCCAACACACGCAAAGCAGAACAAGCAGAGAAAGTTTATCAGCAAGCAGTCACTCATCAATCATTAAGTCCCGCTTGTAGACTTTTGGCTGGGAAAACACATGCTCAGTCGCATTTCTGTCTGTAAAATACGTGGGTTTGTTGATTGTAATCACGGATGCACCGGTTTTAAGCCAAGGTCCATCAAAGCAATGGCACTCCTTGATAGAACAGCAGTCCTCTGATGGTTGCTTGCCGGTATTGATTACATGAGAAAAGCAATGCAGTCATTTGTTCATGTCCCAGGAATAATAATAATAATAATCCTTTTTCTGCTTTCACTTTCCCATCAACTAATTGGCAAATGGAGACAGCTGAGGTATCTTCTGCCAGGTGTAAGGTGAAGGCAATGTCTGGCTGGCAAAGATCGGATTTTGAGAACGCCGGTGCAGCAGTCCTCGCTCGTAAAAGTGACTTGGCAAAGGCACTTTTTAAGTCACTGACCTGACAAAACAAATACAGCATCAGTTCACATGCAACTCATTCAAATCAACATTATGAAACCTACAGTCAATTTTTATCAGATATTATAAACATACAGCCAAAGTTCACTCGTTTTTTTTTCCAAAAAAACAAAATCATCCTCCTTTGTGAAGTTACGCATGACAAGGGAATAACCAGTTGAAACACGTACTGCAGTAATATTCCAGGCAGCAGTCCAAAAGTTGGGAATGATTTAAATAGATGAATGTGGCAGACACAATAATTAGGCATGCTGGTTGTGAAACAATTCAATCTAATGTGCTCAGTCTCCAAAACAATATATAAGAACCCGTTTCCATTAATTTATCACTTGGCCCCTTAGATTGTGTCACTACATAATAAGTTGTTACTCATTATTTGTTCTTCCTTAGAAATGAAGATAGTAGTATTCTGCTCAGATTTTTTGTCTCCCTCTATTTCTCAAGGGAAAAAAAAAAACAACCCCAAAAAAAGTCATTCCAAAATTACAGGGAATAAAACTTTCCATATGCAGACAATAGAGTTAGTTTTCCCGTTAACCTAGAGGCTGTTTCATGAAAGGGCTCACCACCAAGTCATCATGCTCTAATGAGTCCTTTCTGATATGAAGAAGTCTTTATCTAAATATTTCTTTGATTTAATTAGCTTTTGTGTACCTCTGCAAAAACACCGTTCAGCATCAAAACCTCAGGATTTCAATATGGCACTTAAACTATTTGGGGACTATAAAATACCTAGGATATTTTACAGAAAAACAGATCTGAAAATCAAAGGGTTAGATATTATAAAAAATTTTAACCACTAACTATATTTTACACATCGGCAGTGCAACCACGAACATGATGTTTCCTTCTATTCAGCTTCAAAGGAACACAACTTTTACTTTGCAAATACCAGCCAGAAACAGTAGATGGATTATTTTTGTGCAAGAAAAAAAGAGAAGGGGAAGGACTGGAATAAGTGAGATTTTAAAATGCATCAATAAAAGTAGTTCTAAAAACACTGTCAGCTTTTCCATGTCAGAACAATTACCATTCTATGCTTGGATTCACCTGCCTTAATTGAAGTCAGTATTGTTAGTAATGTGAGTAAGAATTACTCACATGCAGTTGCAGGATCAGATCCCAGTTCTGCTTCTAGGTCTTCACATCAAAAGGCTTTTCTACTACTTAGCAATGCTACCAAAAGGGGTTTTACTATATGACCGATATTTAAACTAAAAGTTCCTACTGCTAGCACGAATAAAGGCAATGCAATGCTAATTGCTCAAAAATTCAGTTTCAAGTCCAGTGTGCAAAAAGATGGGTCTGGGTGACACTTAGATAGCTTTACCTGGTCATAAAGAATAACGAGGCACAAGACAATAATTCTATGCAGTTATAGTACAGTACATAAATTACAAATTCCTCAAATTAAATATTCTGTCAATGTTGTCTGACAGCATCAATGAAGAATGAGACTAAGCTGAAAGCATACAAAGAGGTGAGAAAATACTCATAACTGATGAAAAGGAAAGAGAGGAGGAAAGACAAGAAAAGCCCCTCCACAAGGGCTTGTTGAGCTGATAGCTTGTTGGGCTGATGATTTAGCTGGCTAAATGTAAAAGAGGAAATACTTTCCCTAGAGCCACACATTCCAATTCAAAATGTCAGTAACGGTTTTCAGTAAAAGATGTAGGAGACAGACGGAAATTTTGGGAAAAGGGTAAATGTTATACTGCACACTGCTGAAAGTCACAAGTAGTAATACTCTGCAGGGCTGCACACCATAAAATTGACAAAGTTGTTTCTCAAGTAGTAGGTGTTAAGACTGAAAAAAACCAGACACGGCACGTGGCAGCAAAGCAAACAGCACACAGTATAGAAATGGCAGTAGTCATGGTTTTTAAAAAAGAAGCACACAGCAGAATCACATACAAGATTTGTGAGACTACAGCAAGAATTCATACCAAAAAGCATTTGGGGGCTGGAGGGTAGAAGAGTGAAATACAGTATCATCCTATTTCTTACCCTCATGCTACATGAAGATTTTCTAAAGAAAGGGAAGCATGAAAAGTTTGTCTCAAAAATCCGCATCTTGTCAAACGTAACAATGGCATCTGATTTCTCAAGAGTCACCTAGTGCCTCGGGAGTTTCTACCGGTACAAACTCAGGAGACAGAACGGAGTCCTTTCTGAAGGAGGCCATGCCTTCAGCAGGAGGCAAGTGCAAACATAGTGAGGATAGAATAACCTGGAGTGCTTCATCCCTACCACTTAAATGACCTATGTGTTCACAACCACATCCTAGGCAGCCTAGCATACCTCCTCTGCCCGCCACCTGCACCAGGAGGATGAAGGAAGAGATGCCACCTTGAAAGCCTGAACACGAGGGAAGCAAACAAGGAGAAGGGAGAGAAAAGACAAAACAGGGAATAAAATTATGGGAGAAGCCAAGAAAAGTAGAATTCAATGTATGAAGAATGCACTCATGAGAAAGAAAAGATGGGAGGGGAAGGTAGGAAAAGGAAATGGCTGGTTGTGAAACAGTAAGGAAGGAAGAGACTTCACAGGAAATGGAAGAAAGATGGAGAAAGGATGTGAACACTGGAAGAGAGAAGGACAAGAAGAAATTTTAGAAGGAAAGCAGACCAGACTGTTGTTACAGAGAAAATCCCATAGTTTGAGTAAATAGGGAAGTAAATAAGGGAGAAGAACTGAATTTACATAAGAAAATATAAAAACAATATAAACAACAATAACCCTCAATAAAATGCCTGCAAGGTCACAGGCCATTATTAACATCATAGCTTCCCCTGACCTTGTGAGTTGCAAAACCCACCCATCTGGAGAAAACCAGTGGCCCAGCAAATGCAAACTCTGCTCTTCTTCCCACTACTTCTAACTTCTAATTGTGACCCAACATGCCAGCCAAAGATAGCTGTCCTGCCAAAACTAACAGCAGCTCACCAGCATAAAGCCCTCAGCACCAACAATGTCCCTTATCCAGGCAGAAGGGTTTGTTTGTTTGGTGGTTTTGTTTAGTTGTTTTGTTGTTATTACCATTAATGATCCCAACTCAAGACAACACTCCCCACTGTAGCTAAATACACTATCAAAACCTACAAACTGACAATTGAGCTGCAAAATATACTTACTGAGGATGAAGAAAGTACTCAACATAAGAACAAATTCTTTTTGCCTTTTTACAACTATTATTGTTTATTTTCAGTCTCTCACACAGTTGAATCAATGGAATTGATCAAGAATGCACACTTACAAGTGCAGTTTTTTGTATGCTAAATGTATGAAATTCATGGACATGTATTTGTAAAAGCTATTTAGCTTTGGATCTCTTTTAGGATAAGCATCACTTCCCTTTTGCAGAAAGCTAGCAAGGCCTAGAGGAGTAGGAGGCCTTTGTCATGGTTAAGAAAAAAAATCCTTTTAATTATTAAACAAGACAAAGCACACAGACACTAGAAGCCCCAAGAAAAGTTCTCAGAGAAATATGGGGCAGCCAGCATCTCTAGGAATTGCAAGTGAATACAAAGCCTTGCCCTATTACAAACCAGTTGGATCTCTCAGCTGGAAAATAGGAGCTCTTGCTATCTACAAAATATGAGGTGCTTTGGTACAATAGTTTTACTTATCAGACAGATGATGTGGCAATGGATTATGCAGTATCTGTCTAATGGTGAAGCTGAGACTTCCTGGACATGATTCATGCTTCAGTAGACAACAAGCAGTAATGAGGAAAGACCTCATCTTCAAAAGTCATCTCTGCAGGTGATGACTTCCAGATGAGTCCTCCACACGGTCTCACCACAGATCTCTAGTGGAACCACTAAGTCCACTCAAAAGGTGTTAAAGCAGTTTTACACTTTTTGAGGTTTAAGCACTCTGTATTATTCATCACATTAAAATCTTTAGTAAGAGATGTCAACACCGGGGGTCAATTTCTTGCGCCTACTGTCAGAATTTGTCAACACGATCTGTGTATTTCTTCTATAAATATACCAGGAACTCAAGAATTAAAAAGTTAGAAAGCCCTCAGTTGTACTTAAAGGGGACTGTACAGTTTGAAGTAGACAAACTCTTCTTTCCCAGACAGAAGAGATGTACTAAATATACTCAGCCTTACAAGTTTGATAATTTACAATGCTCTGTTTTAAAAACAAGGAAACAAAAACAAATCCCAAAAAAACCCCCAAACCCCAAAGACTCACTATGCTGTGAAAGCAAGACGAGCCTTCTCTAGGTCACTAGCAGGGAGAAACACGTTGACTTACAGACTGCTGCCCAAATTCAGTTAAACACATGAACTCAGGCAGGCTAAAACTCACCTTCAGGACCTACCCTACAGCCACCAAAACTGACCTGCTGGATATTCTAATGCCAAGAGAATGTATTGAGAACTTAGTTTTCAAGCCCACCATGCATATACTACCACTCTTCAGAGACAAACTGTTTTCTTAGCCAAATGTAAGATCTTTCTCAGGAAAACGAAGGTCAACTCTCTAACCCCAGGGAAATTGTACTGTACAATTTTAAGCCCTTGACCCAAAGCAGGTTGCTGCTACAACTTTTATCCCCTCACACATAAAACCTAATGTTGCTTTCTCACAGAAAATCATGTTTATAGTCTTAAATTTCAGAAACTTTTTAACAAAGGCACAATAACAATGACCCTGCCGGAGACACCAGGCACAAAGAATTTCATGTCGAAATTTTAAGGTTTGGCTGGAAACTGGAAGCAGCAGAAAACAGGCTCTCTACCCTTAGACAGGGTTAACCATAAGCATCACTAGCTTCACACTCCAGAACACAAGTTCACAAACCAGCAATGTCTTGATCACATACTACTTTAACTCATATTCTCATGATGCTCCTTTTTGTTCAAAAAATAAACTGATCTCTAAGAAATAATAGTTCAGCCACTTCTTTCAGCCTGGACTTACTAGTTTTGAATCAGTGATTTTACCTGGGTTCAAGTGATGTGGGACAAAACACAACCATCTCCAGATGCCTCAGGACATCTGCAAACATGGATTAACCAATGTGCCCCACTCTACAGATGCATCTTCAGACTACCAACAAGAATTTTGTTCCTTCAAAAAGCTCCTGCTTCTTCAGCAGTTGACCTAATTGCAAAGAAAACTTGCTTTGCATTTCACTATGTTTACAGACAAAACCCAGTGGAAAGATTCCTTGCCTAAGTTTAACACGCAGGAATGCTTCTGTAACCAGATCAAGTTACATATCCTGAACATTCACAATGGAAATACAGATATTCGAAGACTGACAATGATTGAACCCTCACCCTTACTCCAGGAAAAGGCATTCAAATCCCACAAAGTCATACCTCTTGTTTGCAGCTGCACAGTGGACTCCACTTTCAAATCATTTAGGACACAGACATATGTTTAAGAGACACTGGCAGGTGCTTTAGTCCAAAAGATGGTGGAACTTTGCTTCTGTTTTTCAGCTACACCTCATTCTAACACTCCTAGATGTCCTTTTTTCCCCATTGTGCTTCAAAAAGCATTCAAGGCCTCAAAAGAGAAGAGAAGCTGCTCACCAAAGGACAACCGCAACTCCACGAGAGCACTCCACTGTTGCTTTAAATCCCAGCTACTTGCCATTTCCTTGACTCCCCTGTGAAGTTCTCTCTTGAGCTCCCTCAAACTCCCTACTGAGGAAAACAAGGCTGAAGCTTACTCCCAGGTTCCAGCTGGATCCGTTCTGATCTGCCTCATCAGGTGCAGAACAACACAGCAGCATAAAGCCCCCTGCCTCACACACGCCAGCCAACCCAACAGAGACGTGGCCACCTGCTCATATCCCACTCCTGATGGAGTAAGGAGCAGAGCAGGCAGGACAGGGCACCCCACCTGCAGCAGGTCTGCCTCCTCTTTGCAAGCTCCTGTAGCTACAGCGCTGTATCCCACAGGACATGCTCCCTGCCCCTGGAAAGCAAGGCTGGCTCTCAGGCATCAGACACTAATTTAAGCCTCACTGTGCAAGAGCCCCCACTAGCCAATACAAAGATGCTAACATCATCTTTGATACAAACATCAATAGATGCTAACATGAATTAAATGAAAACCAAAGTAATTTTACAGACAAATAATGTGACAGTCAGCATGCTTGTTAATCACATTTGAATAAACTACATCTTAAAGAAAGAGCATGCAGGAGATTTTCCTGTGGTGGATAGGCTTTTCTCATCCCATCAGCTTTCCAAACTAGAAAACAGGACCAGAAGTGATGCAACAGTACAGAGGTATCATTAATCAGTGAGTACTATGCCAGATTTGTGTTCTTCTCTTTAAAGCAATTTCTAATATTCATAATTTTTATATGTACCCTTATACTAGATATCTAGTAAGACTGGACAATGCATAGCAGAGGTTAGTAGTATCTGAATAGTTCATAAAAAGACAGCATTAAAACCAGAATCAAGCTTTTGGCTCTTCTCCGAACTATTGTGAAGTCACAAAAAATAAAATTCCCGAAATTCAAGAGAAAATAAGACAGGTTTCCATGAAACATCATCCATTCTTTGATGGCAAATATGAATGGGAAATCTTCCTGCCACCATAACATTTTTAAGAAAAGCCATTCAGTTATAGCAGAGCACGATGAATACATTTTCTTCTACAAATTTCAAATGAAACCTACGAACACTTCTTTAATCACTTTCAGGGTTTTTTTTCCACTGTAAGATGTTAAGCAACCCCCACTTGGCACTGAGGAAACCAGTATTGCTCAAATGACGAAGAAGCCAGAACTGCCATATCGGGGAAGCAGCCCACTTGTTTGACCAGATGGCTGGTAGCCAAAAATACTAAAATTCTAATCCTGGGTCTTGTATTAATTCAACATGAACCCAGCTGAAGTCAGAAGTGTCAGGACTTACAAAAGAGCCATTATTTATTTTATTTGCTTGACTTGGAGATTAACTATTGCAACATCTCTTTGCCTGTTATACAACCAGCAATGAACACTTGTGAACTGTAATTCAGATGAACACTTTACACAGAGACGATCCTAACTATTTTAGTTAAGCTGACTGAAGTCCGGGGACAGACTAGAAAACACCAGTCTGCTTTATCTAAACTGAGCATGACCTTCAAATCAGTTTTTCTAAATGAGCCATATTTTCCTTGTCACGATCACTAATGTGCCAGGTTCAGGCTTTTTAGTATGTCCCACACTATTTACAGTATGGCAATGAGCTTCTTGTTAAAACCCGCCGGTTCCCTTTGAAGCTGGCTTTACAATTTAATAACACTAATGTCCTTTGTCCCTGGGGAAGTAGGTGAGGAGGAAGGTGTACCACTGACTGTGAAACAACCGACACAGCCTGGGACCTTTTCAGCAACCCACTGTACTACTTTGCTAATGGACCATGAAATATTCTGCTGAACTTCAGGTCTGTGGATGACTACAGCCCGCAAGAGTATTTTCTAATATCAAAGTGCTTCAAAGTCATGCTGGAAAAACTAATGCTTATTATGCTTCAGTTAAAATGCAATTGCAGAAAAGAGTTTTCTTCTTCTAGGAAACTACTTTTGTTTTTGTTCTACTCCTCCTCTCTTGGTTTGTATCTTCTCACAGTCTCTAACTTAAACACTTCCTGTTTCTAAGTCCGAATGAACCTGATTTTATCCTCTAGGTGTATGAATTTCATACATAGAATTCTGTTCCCACCTTGACAAGAGGGCAAAAGCAATTTCTGTTTCTGTGCCTCGGCAAGCAGAGTTAATCATCCCCGGCAGCAATGACGTTACCACTTGGCCTCTTGTGGACACAAATGTTTTGCTTTTGGCAGAGTGCAGCACATAATGGCTATTACTCAAACCCAATTCCCCAGAAAAGGGTACCCCAGTGCATCAGGAGCTTCCACTCACACCCAGCTGTAGACATGCATTGTATTTATGGTTTTTCAGGACTGTAAAATATTTATAGAAAAGTGCGCTTATGTACTGTGAAATTTTTACAGACTGGCATGGAGGGAATGCGTGATCAAATGACTGTTCGCACCTGCCAAAGGACTGATAACATGCTGTTACACAGGAGCACAATCTAAAAGAGTTCAGGCTGTTGTCAATTTTCTATTTCCTCTAGTCCAGTTTTGCACTAAGCCAAGAAGGCAGAACTCTTGCCGAGGTATTTGTTTATGTGACAAACAGCATCCCTTTGCACTGAAAGACAAGGATAAGTCTGAATAAACCAAGGACTCTATGTAAATTAATGACATGTTGAATTCACAAGCTGCACATGTTTTAAGACCGCCAACGGTATCATTAATTATATACTCCAGCAAATTACCCAGCTCTAGGAAGCTGCATGGCACATCCAAACCAAGCTCCCGAGGCGAGGGCAGCAAGAGCACTACCCAATGCTCTTAACTCCAACTGCCTCGTAAGTGCTAAACCCATTCTGCTGAACAGAATTCCTACACAAAATTCAAGCAGCATCACTGTTCTGAGATAAAATACTTGCATTCCTGTGCCATTTTCTCCACCTTTTACCTGGGTACAGGATAACAACACACACAAGGATGACCTTAGCAGATGAGCCGAAGAGTCCATCTTGCCCAAAATGCAGCCTGCAACTATTGGCTAATACTGGATGTCTTCAGAAGAGTGCAGAACCAGGGCAGGCAGAGTGTGATAATTTCCATGAATTTTTTCCCAACAACCTGTAACTGATGTCTTTGTATTTAATAGGTCTCGCTGGATTTTTCTTCCATGGATTTCCTCAATCCCTTTTTAAAATGCTGCTCTGTCAGAAATGTCCTTTAAAATGTGCATGAAAAGTAGGATACCAAGAGGAAGCCTGACTGGTTCTCACAATTGTTGACAAAAGCATAGACTCTCAGGAGAGGAGCATGGCTGTGGAAAGAAACACTTCAGGACTTCTTTGGAGATCCACAAAAATTTGAAAACCACATTTGGAGCTGGGGAGTAAGATGACTGATTATAAAACCCTTCAAGAGCATCTGTGCTGTTCTATCAGTACTCCTGAATGCGCTAAACTAAAAGCTCCAGCGAAAGCGGAGCTTGGAGAAAAAGACTTTTAAAACCTACCACAAGAATAAGAAACATCAAGACCCCTTCCTCTGCACCCCAAGCTGCATCACCTAGGAACACTCCCAGAAGCACGAATCTTTCTTAGCAGTCCAAAGGAGAAGGAAGAAAACCTGAGAGCCTGCCTAAAGGAGCCTAAGCAAAGCACTCTTGCATTCTGCCGGACCCAAAGCATTTCACAAGCATCTCAAACATATTTTGGAAGAAGTGACTTGTCACAATGGCAAAGTGCTTTCAGCAGGGGTTGCCCAAGCAAGCCTTCATCAGAGTCCATTTTATCACAAGGATTCAATTCCCCTTTCGCTCCATTAGTAGCGTGCACACAACACACAACACCAGTTTTATTTACTTCCAAAATAAAGAAGTCCTCATGAAGCAGAACATATGCAAGTGCTTTACTGCTTAAATATCTCACAGCACATATTGCAAAGCCTGATTAGGTGCCTATGCCAGAATACTTCATATCTTACAGCAGTTAAAAAGATGAAACAGCAACCTAACTTTAAAGTGACCTATAGAATAGCAGATAGTTAACAAGTACCTTCAAAGACGATTTATTTTAAAATTTTTTAAATAGTGTTTTTATACTAGCATTCAGACAGCAGCTAAAATCTCCCATTAAAAGCTGTTTTTTCAAAGACCCTTCCCAGTTAAGAAGAAACCAGAAATGGGGGGTCTGGCATGGCCTTGAAGAAAAAAGGTAGTATTTAACAGGTTATTGGTCTCTTCTGAAGGTAGGTTGCCTTTTTGTGTTGTAAACAGAGTTGGCTTCCTGCCTGATTATCTTTGGTCCTCCAAGGTGAATAAAGACAATATCTAATCACATTCCATGTGAAGATTGCAGTAAGAAAAATTATTTTCAAAATTCATGCATTTGTCCACATGAAAAAACAAAGAAACAACAAAAAACCCTAAACAAAACCAACATTTAAAACTTCACAGGCTACCTGTGTTGTATTTGACAATACACAATGTAAGCTCATTCTTTCTGAAATAAAATTAATTTGCATTTAGTGAACCACTATTCAGTTGTCAAATAGTTATCACAAGTTCAAGAAAGAGAATGCTTTTCCGCTAAAACTGTTTTTGCAATTGGTGGCAGAGAAGCAAAGAAGAGCTTTTCTCATATGACTTGCAACTTCTGGTGAATATCTATTTTCCTGGAAATCTTGAATACTTCTATTTAATCCTGAGGCAAATAATGGAGTTACAACTGGAAGGAGTGCACAATAACTGTCTGCAGACATTGCCTACCAAGTAAACTTTTTTTTTTTTTCCCCTGAGCTCCAGGATGATGAATTTTGAGTTTGGTGTGCAGTACTGCTACTGACCTTCCTTTTTGCTTGAGCACCAATTAAGAAGCACTGACCCAATAAAAATGGGTCATATCGATCTGTTGTTTTGATTTGTGTAACATTTCTCTCTCAGTCCAAAAAGCTCACCACCCATTGCCACTTGAAGAAAGTTACTTTTCAACTCAGATTCATTTTAGAAAGTAACTTTTTTTAATTTGTAACTAACAGGAGATAAAGTACTTAAACACAGAAAGGCTACACAGAAATAAACTTGGAAAGTTTATTGGACTACAGTAAGGACACTGGATGAGTTTACACTATTTTTCTGCCATGTGTATAGTCCATTTGTCTATAACGGTAAAAAGGGGACATAAACTACATTCACGTTACTGTAAGGAAAAAAAACACCCAAACCACAACAAAAAACTCCAGCCAGTATCTTTGAAAAGCAACTTCAATATATAGTCTTTGTTTTAATTTCTCTTAGCTTAAAAGTTGAAACGGGAATGGATTTAGGCAGCCCTACTGACAGGTAAGGCAGTGTTAGTCTATGTCCCAGAGCCAGGCATGTCCCCACCTTAAATAAAAAATTTTCTCAATAGTCAAATTACAATCTCTATTTTAATTCAGCTATTTATTGTGAAAAGAGAGCAGTAGGAATAAAAAGTCTTTAAAATGTTGAAAAATCAAGTGCTTTCATCCTTTGACACAATGAATTATAATGTTTTGCAGTGAAAACTGAACACATTTCCTATAAATGGCTTGACAGAGCCCTTTTCCAGACCTTTTTCTACTATCTCTGCTTACCTGTAACTGCAGAGATTTCTTTGTCCTGCTGGGAATGGCAGAACAGGTAAGCACAGCCTGGCATTCGCCAGCACTTCCAAAGCAATGGAGACTCTTCCGACAATTGAGCACAAGCCACTGGCTTTTGGCAAGAGACAGTTTTCTGCTCACATTGCAGTGGAAAATTTGGACTGGTTAAAGTAAGTCTAGACATTTTTGTCCTTTTCAGAAGCTTAATTCATTTGTTGTAGTTCAAGCTTAGTGCCAAAAGGATATTCAGAGACACACTGTATTGCCTTGCATAAAACTTCTGCGTTAAACCATAATTCAAGAGCTTCCCTTAACTCTGCACAAATATCACCTCAATATACAATGCTATTTTTGAAATACAACGTCAAAATTTCTCTGTCACAAAGTAAATAAATTGCAAAGAAAGAAAAAAATAAATTGGATTTGGTCAAATAAGTAACATCATCAACAACACTCAGAGATAAAAAAACCTATATAAACATAAGAAGTGGACTGCTGCTGTTATGCTCACACACATTTCTATTCCAAAAACAACTTTTTTCAAAAATGACTTAAATGTGTGTTTTGAATGTGCCTCATTTTAGTGCAATATTTGCTTAGCTTGTAAATAAGAGGTTTTATAATTTCTAACCTTCAGCCTGTACACACTCTGGCCCCTGACACCTGGTAGGAATTCCTTCCATTTCATACAACATTTCCAGGATAAAACAGGTGAGACATAAAAACCAAACCAGACCAGAAAATAAAACCCAAACCAAAATAAAAAAAAAATAAATAAATGAACCACCTCACTCTCGGTCAAAGTTATGCGCTCCAGTAATCCTCTCCAACTTTACCAGCTGCAAAGTTTGCACTACCAATATTTGGCTTTCACAGAGATATCCACTTCATTACAATGCATAGATTCTAGAAATCCTGAAAACCTACTTGAGTGGCTCTTCTCCACATTTATCCTTCTGCCCATTACCTGAAACAGTAGCAACCATGGCACTACTTTACAGCAACTGAACAGGACTGTCTGCCACAAAAAACGAATGAATAAACAAAAAACCTCAAAAAAACCAAAAACAATCAAAACAAAAATAAAACCCCCCACAAACAAAAAACCCCCCAAAACCAAACCAAACCAAACAAAAATAAAAAACCAAACCCACGCCCCTCAAGAAAAATCAAACCGAAAAAGCCCCCAAGTCCCCAAAAAATTATACCCTGAAAAGACAGAAAAGAGAGAGACAACAAAGATGCAGTGGTATTCTAGTTCTATGCTTTCTTACAGAAAAAGTTCACTCAATTTACATAATGGGGGGTGTAAATTTAATTATTATGGTTCTGTAAAGTTGAATGGGAAACCACAATTTAAGGTCCCATATTTTTTCACCAGTTGAACAAAGTCCATCAGGAAAACAATTAAAGAATAATCCTGCATAGTGTAACCTAAATTTCTTAACTGCAAAACTGGAGTCAACATAGCCACACAAATACAAAAAATAATATTTTGAAATCAGAAAGTAGTAACAAAAAATAATATTTTGATATCAGAAACCCCTCCACCAATTTTAAAGTCCTATTTCAGGAAAATCATTTTTATCTTCCAGTGAAGCACTTCAAAGATTATAATCATCCCATCTACCTTTCCCCCAACTCAAAAGTATGCTGATGTTTTGGTTACTGGAGACCCAGATGGGTGAGATACTGGTGGTTAACTTCACCAAAGCAGAATATTGCTATAAGTCTGTTTTAATTTCATTTCTCTTTAAAAAAAGAAAAAAAAAAAAAAACAAACCAAAAAAACCCCAAACCATCACCACCTTATACTGATTCCTATTACAAGAATCTTCAAGTTTAGGGACTCACTACAGAACCCTACTGCAGCGCAGCTCTCTCCTGCCCATTTCACTGGACATCTGAAAACATCAAGTACATTTCATAAAACCTTATCACCTACAAATATGTTTACAAGCAACTGTCAGTTTTTATTAAGGAGTACAATTCTGACAATGGTAGGGAAGAGCTAGGAAATACAAATCCTAAAAGCTCAAAATTAAGAAAAATGAAAGCAAATGTATCATCTCATCTTTGTAACCTGATGATTTTTGTGGAACCCAGTTATTGTGATGACTTAGGCCTTACAGATGTTAAAAGAAATTTAATTCAAAAGAGCAGTTAAAGTGCTAAGCATTTGCAGACAGTATGAAGACTAAAGTCAGAGCAGAAGTTCACAACAAACTCACAAGATTAAATACCATGTTTAACTTCTAATAATGTACTGTAATTCTCATAATTAGGTTTGCCAAGAGAGTTTCCTTCCCTGCTTTGCAACAATACCCATAAACAGTAAGATAGTTTGCAGTTAACATAAAATTTTTGCAAAGTCATACCTGAAGCCAACTGTGAAGAGTTACAAAAGGATCTCATGATAATGAGTTCAACTGGGAGATAAAATGACATCAGTTTAACATAAAGATAGGCAAAATAATGCAGATGAGGAAAAAACCAGACAAATAATGAATAGTAAATACACAGCACTAGGTTCCGAAAAGACACTGCTACAGAAGAAAGATCATGTGGACATTACAGGCAATTCAGTGAAGACTTCTGCAAAATATTCAGCAGCTGATGGGGTATAAAACAAGCAGAACATTTCACACTATCAAAGCAAAACAAAAAAGAATTACACTACTGTGTATAGTCATGGAGCATGTAACTCTGGAATGATAAAAGAGAGAACAGTAACAGCACCATCAGCACTGTGGAAAGGCTTACATGTACAAAGAGGCAACAGCGAGGCTTTTGACAACAGAAAGAATACAAAATTCATATTGACTGATGATGAGGACCACCAGATTTTGACTAGGAGGCAGGGAGTGTTCAGTCATTTACCAGTGGGGAAGCCATGGAAAAGGCTGGTATTTTTGCACACAGCAAACAGCACAAGGGTGAAGTTAAATTGCAGGTGATGTGCTGAAGGTCAAAAATACCAACAAGTTAAAAAATAGCTCTTAACTTAAAAATCAGATTATTTAAATAGTCATCAGAATCAACAATGGCTACTACAGTTGAGAAGGAAAGCCCTCCTCAAAAAGCTTCTCACCCCTGGTAGCTCAAGCCATGTGCCAGTCAAGGCACTGCTGTCTCCAGCTTATCCTTCTGCCTTTTTCATTTTTGGATGGCAGCTCCTTACAAGCGGCCTAGTTCTGTAACCAAGACTGGCTACAAATCCATAGGGACATAGTGATCTTCAAGCCCCACCACAAGAAACTCAACACTTTCATCTCCTATTTCAAACAAATGGATTTCAGAGATGACAGACTTATCCCACCCAGCTTGGAGCACTTAAATGAGTCACTGGCGATCAAAAAGCACTGTCTCCTTCACCGTCCTCATGGTAAAAGGGAGACAGGCACCTGGGGCCACCATGAAGCCACCAACCCAACTGGACAGACACATGCCCACAAGGAACAGCACATGGACTGTGCCACTAGCTCTGCACTCCAGAGGAGGGATTTACCGACTTGAGAGAGCAAACAAACCCAAGCACAAACACGTTTGCTCTCAGGCCTTACTCTCTCATCCTTCAGTTGTGTCCTCCTCCTCAAGAAACTGGGGAAAGAAGCTGGGACAGAACCAGAGTGAAAAACCAGAGAGATGAGAGGGACTGCATCCCTCGTGCCCTACATTAGTGTCCAACCACTTGCAGCTCCACGGGTGAGGTCTGGGTCCAGGACACAGATTCAGTTCCAGGTATCGCTCTCCAGCTCCTCCCACCGAGAGGGATGTTGTGGCTTCTTACCACTTAGGACCTTTTACACCAAGGATTAAGCTGAAGGCTTGTTCCCCGCTGGCGTTTCCACTTCAAAGAGCTGCTACTGTGGATACTAAAGCCTTTGAAAGTGGCCTCACTGCACAGTCCTGAGCATTAAATGAGGTCTTTAAAAAAAAGGAGGGGGGGAAAGTGGAAAGTGCACTGGCTTTATAAACAAATCAGTGGGGCCACTTTCAAAGCCTTTCATGCCTTCTCCAATGTGACAGAGAAAATCTTAGAGGTTTTTAGCCACCACCCAAACTCCCTTAAAATAATGGCAACAAAGCAATCCATCCCCAAAGCGTTTCCCAGCATTAGCAGAGGGGAACTAAAATGCACAAGGGAATTTTAAAAAAAATACACACAAAGCAAAAAAGTTTTTAAAGACAAGCACTAGACTCCAGGACAGCGGCGCGCCGTGCTGCCAGAGCATGTTCAGCATGCCAATAAGGACTGCAGCACTGCAATCCCCAGCACCAGCAGCCCACGCACCGACATCCTCCTCTGCAAAAGCCTCCTGCCAGCTGGAGGAGGTGACCCAGGCCACACCGCTTTTTGGCTACGGGGTGAGGAGATGAAGGTGGGGAAGCTGGCATTGGTCTCCTCACAGCACAGACAGGCTGTAGCAGTGGATGCTGTGCCACAGGTGAACACAGCCATCAGAGAAATCCCACATGTGTTATCGCAGACTTTTAAGTAAATAAGAGCGAGGCAGTGCTGAAGTCCTGAATCATTAACTGGGCGCAGAGGTATGCTCCTGCCAGCAGTGAGCCTGCCTGTCCTGCCAGGGGCACAGCCAGAGGGATCTGCTGACAAACCAATGCAGCTCTAGGCTTGAAATTTGCATTTAGCTGCTGCTAACAGCACTGCAGACAGTCTTAAAAGTGGAAGGAAACAGACAAAAAAGATTAAAATGGACTAAAACAGGGCTTTGCTGTCCTACAAGGCAGCCACTTTCCCCACCTTGACATTAGCAGGAGCGTCCCACAGAGAGCTGCCAAAGGGGACTGTGAAGGCACAAACCTGACATGCTGAAACCCAGCACTGAAACATCATCCTTCTGAGCACTGGAAAATAATGGAAATCTTGTCACATGAAAATTGTAGGTTAGTTTTAGACTAAGTTCAAAACACTGCCCATGATACCTATAAAGTGCAAAAATCATGACAGATTCAGAAAACTAGGGGCTGGGGGACTGAGCCATTCAGCACACCTGAAGCATATATAACAGAGCATTAGGGAGAAAAAACCCCAAAACAAGAACATAAAATTCCTCAGAAACTCAAGTTAAAAAGCATAGAGAGCAAGGATAGGAGAGAACACTAGAGGGTTAATAAACCAAAAAATTATTTGCCAGGCCTCTCAAAAGTGATCATACGCAAAAAACATACTGAAAAGTTGCCTTCAGAATTCCCACAAAAAAATTAGAAAAAGGCATTTCTAACCAAATCCTAGCTTTCTCCTTCCATAAAACTGCCACGGGAAATCATTTCTGCATTTTTCTGTACTTATACTCTCTAATTCTCCCTACTGTCAGAGGTGCTGTATTCCCTGCAGGAGAGAAGATTTTACAGCTCATGAACCTCCAGACTGACCTTGTCTCTATTTATGAGTTCAGCAATGCATGATACCCAGATCTTCCCAAAACGCTTCCCAAAATGTTTATCATCCACTAAGAAACTGATGAAAAAAATCATTGATCTAAAATAGAAAAAATTAATAGACTCTGATACAAACCATCTGTTCCCATTTCTTGATCCATTTCTTTATGCAACGACTGTACCACTTAATCCCTCCCACTGTCTTTATTAGCTATTGTTTTTGCAGTACAAAAATCAAGAAGATGGAAAATTATATTTTTATGAGTGTGTGTATATTATGTATGCGTGTATGTATTTGTGGACATGTACCTAGGTATGAAAAAGGAGGGAGAATAAAAAGAAAAAAAGAAAGTAGTAAGAAGAGCGTGAACCTCTGTGTTTATCAATTTGTTTACAGCTGAGCTCTTCTAACTGGCAAAGTTTCAGGTATCACAAGCCCACCAGGTCCTTTGCCAGACTTGCGACTCCAGGAATCTGACAAGTCTTCTGCAGAAGCAGCGAACTGCATGCTGGCAGTTCTCAACAGCTTTAGTAATCACCAGGAGCACAAAGAGTTCCCTACATAATTAGTATTTCTTTGTGTTAGTTATAAGGATTTTGCATATAATCCCCTGTTAGGTATGCTCTTCAATTTTCACAGCCCTAGACTTTTCCTTTTTTAGCATGCCTGAAATACTGAACTAAGAACTTGACATCGCCAGCATTATCAGAGAGAGAGCTCAGCGTTTTAACGGCCCTGTTACAAAAGAATAATAAAAAATTGTGGCGATTAAGAAGTTGGCAGATTCTAGAAAAGGGCTACATAACTTCTTTGTCCTCATGCACCCTCTACTCCAAATAGAGCCAAAAAGTTTGGTTTTAAAAGAAGACTTTTTAGAAAGAAGACTCTGTATATCAATAACCAACAACTGTCACTGCATTTGCTAATAATGTATAAGGAGATTAGTTTAATTAGTCCAACGGTTAATACTGCTATTATTTGAAATAGTTTTCAGCACTGACACTCTCTTGAAATGAGTTTTATTTTCCTCAGGCTATAATTTCAGCCTGTTTACATACCAGTTACATAGCACTGGTGCACATGAGTTAACCATAATACATTCTATTAAACATATCAAATTAGCTTCACCATCAAAGGTTTTAAAAAGAAAACACATACTATCAAAATTTAAAACAGGTGATTTAGTTGTTTTGCTAAACTTTTGTAACACTCACATTCATAAAAAAAGGGAAAAATAATTTGACTTTTAAAAAAAAGTGTTTCTTCCCTGGAAGAGAAAAAACAATCCTTAAAGTGAGAAGTTTCTAGTAACATTAGGAATCACAGTATCACTAATAGCTATCACGTGAAATTTAAATATTAGCAATGTGTTAAAACTCTATGCAAAATAATTAATAAGCAATTTCAATTAAACACTAAGTCTTTTTCTCCTTTCTCAGTATTATAAAAACTGAACATTTCACAGAGCTTTTACAAATAAACATAGTACAGATTATTTCTGACATACTTCTGAGCAACAGAGAAGAAGATTCATACACAGCAGAGGTGATACCCAAGTGCCTGAAATCCCACGCAACATTAAGAGCCATTTTTCTTGCAAAGAAAAAAAAAATTTAAAAATGGTGGCACATAATTATCTCACCTTTCTGTAAAATGTACACTTACAAATGAAGAAGTTGATTGACCTTTAAAAACGCTCTATTGTCAAGCACTATACTTCAGGATCCCTCACTTGTTAGAAAATTCTACCTTAGGAAAATAAAGAGAGTAATTCTAAACAAAGTGATTATTCCTTGAAAACAGACAGACTGCACTAACAGCTCTGATGAAATACACAGAGCAATCAAGCAGAAAAGATACTACTAAATGAAAAGCGGTACCAGAATTTGGCCCAAAATACTTTTAATACCAACTATTTACATAATAAATGTAAATACAGAATATTCAGTACCACCTCTACTCTCCAAGATGAAGGTTCATTTACCTAACCATAGAAAGCAGTAGTATATACGCACCTCGACCAGGAAATAATTTTTTAAATCCTTTTGCCATTTGATTGTCTATCAGTAGTTTGATACAAACTCCTTGACTAAGGGATGAATGCAAATTTTCACTTTGGTACTCAGTCATAACAAGGATAACTCTATATATTGTGATCTTCAAGGTATGGAAACCAGACACTGAAATTATCTGAAAGTAAGAGACTGTCTCAAAACAGGAGACTGAAAAGTTTTCTCTGAAAGCTGTGCATGAAAATAGCTTTACTTGCAAAAACTAAATATTCATCTCATATTTTATAGCTTGAAAAAGCTTATTTTACTTGCTTCTAATTATCAGTCTTTGCCTCATATGCTTAACACAGTCTACACACAAACAATACATTTAAGCATCAATAGGGATAGAGAGTGAAACCTACATATCCATACCCTATGGATTTGTAAAAATAATGCTCTGCATCCGGACACGTGTTTCATTTGTTAGCAGAGCTTGAAATTCTCAGAAGAGACAAGGTTGATTTTACTTAGAAGACCGTAGCATTCAAAAATAATCCGTTCATGACCTGAGTATGTGTCAACAACCCAGCCACAGGTCTCCAGCAAGTACTTGGCCAGGGAGCGGGGAAGCCGTATCAACTTCCTGGGAGCAGAGTCAGCTGTGAGGAGTTGGGAGGTGACACCAGGAGTTCTGAGTACATGTCCTGTACTTCTCCTTGAAAAATGGGAGGGGCGGTAGACAGCTGGTCTAGGAGGGCCTACTTGCTGCAACACTATTAAAACTAGTGTAACTCAGTCCTAGGATAAAGGAAATCTTGAAACTTTCCCCGCAAAATTACATCACTTAAAGTTTTTTTTAGGCAGCAAAAGGTTCTTCCACCCGATTTCCCTTAAAGAAATTGATCGTTAGTCTTCCTCAGTACATACACGTATGTTTTCTATCAACATCCTATCTCAATATAAATATCTATATGCAGCGTACATGGCTATTACAGGATAAATAAGAAGACAACATTTTCTTGCTGCCGCAGCAAATGCTAATTTTAGGGGAAAAAATTTTTAAAACCCAACTATATTATATACTGTACATATAAATGATGCTGCTATAACACAACTGAAGTCAGCATGTTAATTCAGGTCACTAACTGGGTGACATCCTGAAAAGTACTGAGCACCATCAATGCATATGGCAGTCTGAGAAAGTTGAAGAGGTTTCAGCATATTACAGGATGAGGAAATGTTCTCAGAGCCCTCCTGCAACATGATGGTAAAGTTTGCTTCCTATCTAACAAATAATAATAACAACCAAAAACTATTCTTCCAGAGCTTTACAGACTTCTGCCTAAATATCTCTTCCTTCTCTCTAGAGCATTTAACATAAATATTCTCCATTCCTTCCTGAGGCTCCTCCTCTGGAAGAAAGTTGATGTGCCTTAGCACAGTGAAATCATTGCTCTAAAAGCCAGCCTGCTCATTAAATTATTCTGCCAGCTGTGTGTTCTCTCATTAAAAATGTATAAAGACCAGATAATTGCAGCACGTATTATTAACCTTGTTTTCCTTGTTTTCATGTACAGGTTCTGTTTTGCTGCTGAGACAAAGACCTGGAAAGGGCAGCTTTCTACAATAAACTACAATAAGGTAAACTACAATATGAAAAATTCCTCCAGCTTTCCTTAAAGAGCACAAGGAATCACAGCGTAGTCAAAAACACCCAGACTTTTATAACAGGGTAAAATACTGTAATCTTGTATACTCCTACAAACGTAAACCAGGCAGTCTTGGCTTTAGTTAAAGCTTCCAATAGGGAATTATTTAGATCAGCCAGTCTAATTCACCTAAATCTTCAAACATAGCTGCTATAAACTTCACAGATTTCCAGGCTGACTCCTTCTCCTTCTTAAAGCTAGGCTGCGCTTCCAGACAACAACCCAGCTAAAAATCCAATTAGGGTAGCAGCACTTCTGAAACACACTGACCTATTTCTTTTTTTACTTGTTTTAATATGCATATACTCATGTTCTATTTCTGAAGAGAGAGCTATTTACACTGGAAATTAATACCCTTTGAAAACAAGCTACCACAAAATCCACCTATTTCACCCAAACAGAATCTATTCACGGGAGAAACAGTGTTTCCCCGACTCCTCCAAGCAACACATACAGTATGCAGTATACTGCAGCAAACTCTTGAAACATTCGATAAAAGACAACGATCCTCCTACCTTGTTTAGCCCTGTCTATTCGACACATTCCCAACGTGAACAGGAACATCTGACATAAACAAACAGCCATATCTTTGCCATCGCATCACGGTAACTAATTCTCACACGAAACGATGAGCAGCCTGTAATGTTTTGGGTTTTTTTCTCAGAAAGCCTTGTGACTTATCTGGGGATTTTTCCTCAGATGATGAAGCAAAGACACAGCCTAAACTCTGTTGCTGAAAGACTGCAGCCCTTCCTTCTCACAGAGCCCTCCCAGCATATGGCAGCCAATCACACCCAGCTTCGTCAGCCCTACTGCTCTTAAACTGATCCTAACGGGATGATTGACACAGCAACACAGCACTTCTAATGTGTAAAAACAATGCATCCATACCGATGAACCAGGAATTTCGCTCGCACAGGGAAGGAGTTTTACTGGTGAGGTAAAGCGATAGCTCCATGAAGTAACATACGCAGCAAAAGCAAACAACTCCCTTTCCCTCCACTGCAACAGCAGGTACACCATTTCCTGCACGAGGATTTTCAAAGCTTTTGCTAATCGTAAACGTGTGCACAAACAACATTTCTGAAACTGCAAAACCACAGTGATGCGGTTTGTTTGTAAAGGTGAGCCATGCACTATAATAAATCAAATCATCTATCTTTTATTTTAACACGCAGCCGAAACACACTCCAATTCAGGCAGCAATATTCTCATTTTAATGCTGCATAATCTTAGTGCAGTGTCTGCATTTAACAGCAATACAACCACAACATCTTTTCCATTATTTCAGGCTGGTTGTTAAGGACTGCAGGTATGGGATGCTTCTCAATGAAAACACAATGGTGTTTTAATTCATATCCACGGCAGACATATCCCATCAGCAGCATCTAAACAGAAGTTGATGCAATTAGCTTGCAACTGATGTTCATTTGTATCAAGGTTCTGGCATAAGGACTACAATACCAGTTGCCATTTTCAAGTCAGGCTGTGGGCAGCTCAACATGCTTGGTACACAAGGTCTGCTGCCAAGCAGTTTTCCTATAGATTTTCCTAAAGTTTCAAAACATGAGAGCAAAGCAGCCAAGGAGCATTAAACAAGAGTTGCAATTAAAAAAAATACAAATAGGAGCTTAAGCTGAAAGTCAATCTTTATCCAAAAAGGGATAAAGATTGCAGCGCAACAATACTTTCGGCAGCAGTTTAGGCAATTCAAGCCATTACACAAAAAAATGCGTAAAATGTGTTTAAAATGCCACTAAAAGTTTAGAAATATGAATAGACAAGAGGAAAACAAAGCTCTCATTCACTGGCAGCTCTGTCCCAAGGCCCCATTGTTTCCTGTGGACTATTTTGCATATTATAAACACAGCTTCCCAAAAATCCATTATTCCTCCATCCAGCAAGCAGCAACTGTCCTTTGGGCTCCACCATCTCCCACACAATTTGTGAAAACCCTCCCCTTCCAGGCATGGCTGCAACGTGTTCCTGCCAAGAATGCTTCTTCCAGCCAACCCTTACTTTCTGTTCAATCACCCCCTCCATTCTTCTCTATTCTGCCCTACATAAAAAAAACCCTCAAAACAACCCTACTCAAAAAAACCAAATAGTTGATTCTGGTGGGTTCAAGAGACCTTGGGGACAGGGGTGGTAACTCCACGTGTTATTAAGATGTCTTGGTGCATCTCACCAGGATTTTCCACATTCTTTTGACTTTGCCAAACTTGAGCTGCCCTTGTTAAAAATTTTCCATGCTGGACATCTGCTGCAAGATTTATTGACTTTTCTGCCAAAACACAGTTTGCCTAGTTCTGAGATAGCCTAGACAAAAACATGTTGCTCTGCCATCCTTGTAACTCACTGGGGAACTCTGGCTCCTCTGCCCATGTTGGGGCAGTCTTGAAATTTGGCAAAGTGCTGATCCCTTGCTTTTTGATATTGTTTTTGAGGGGGTTTTTTATATATCGTAGCTACGGGTTTTTTGCTATGCACATGAAAATATTTTCCTATTTGACAAAGCTCTAAAACCTGCTAATATTCAGCTGACTCACAGCATGTTTTTAATTTTTGTTTCTGATCCCTACAGTGCAAATCTCGGAAAATGTTCTGCAGTGAGCGTCCGATTCCTTCAGCCATCAGTCCGTATGCGGCTGGAAAAGCACCAGCCCCACAGTGCGACTGAGCATGTAATGGGCTCAGGTTACAGGAGATTAGCAGGATTTCCCCTGTAACTGCTGCTCCCATCTGCCAGAGACCAGACATTGGAGCTGACAGCAGGAAGACAACCTTGCCTGTTGCTGTCATGACCCTTGGGCTGGTGCCCCACGGACGTGCGTGAGACAAGCCCTTGAGAGCGCACTGCAGAGGGGCTGTCAGAAAGGTCAGGTGGGCCAAAACACGGCATGAGCCTGGGCAGAAGAGGGAGAGAATGACGAGAGGGAAAGGGAGACAAGAGCCAGAGTCTGGCTGGTCTAGTTGAGCAGGTTGCAACACAGAAGAACATGGTGCCCCTGCCAGACAAGAGAGAGTAAGCAACATAGGCGGCACCAGTCACCACAAGCCACATGCACATTCATACCACAACACCCGCCGAGAGCTTCTGTGGTCCATTAGTTTGCTCCAGAAGAGGGAGGAAACTTGCAAGTTACCTCAATCCTTCGCCGCCACAAACCCAAGACAAGTCGCTAACACAGCCCCTGAAAAGGCACGGGCTCAGCACTGCCTGCACAACCCGATTTCAAGTGGCACTGCTCCCGAGTGCACACATTGGCCTTCAACCACTGCACAGCTTGAACGGCAGTCAGACGGGGCTCGGGTGCTTCCAGATGGCATTCCTAGGACTCTTGAACCACAAACGCAAAACTAGCACCCACGCACCCACCCAGGTCTTCATGTGGGTTATTATGTTATAGATCCTGCCCTGCCAAAGGATCAGAACACCCTCAACTCAATTGGGTGTGCTGCAAGTACATCACATCCCATTTGTGAACCCTTTAGCTAAGACCCATCAAAAAGTTCAAGAGAAAATACATGTTCTTTCTCAAAAATGGCACCTGAGTAGTACCATAGTAAGCCATGACTTCATGGGCTGCAAAAAAAGAGATTTTTAAAAATAATTGCTCTGTACACTGAGGAGTATGTCGTTCCCATATGGAAATGTGCCCATGAACCCATTCATTTTCCACATCAGTTTAGAAAAAGGCCAGAATTTCAATTTTCAGTCTGATTTATACAACCATATTATATATTTAATTGCAAAACAACATCATCTTAGAGAAGCTGAGAAATTCAGATGTCAAACTCAACAAAGAATAACAAAGGTAAATTCCCAACTCAGGAAATGCCATCTGCTCTGCTTGATATGCTCCTCTAATTAATGAATCAAGGGAAAAATGCTTCTAACAGTGACTATTACACACAATTTTCTGAATGGTCTTGATACAACTTTTGGAGAAAAGTAGACTATTTTGGAAGTAATAAAGAGGAGGAGAACTGAAAAACGCAGAACCCACACAGTTGTTTTTCCTTCCTTACTCTTGAATCACAGCAATTAGGTCTAATTCCAGAAACAACAAAACTTGTCAATTTAAAGGGAGTTTTGTAGGAAGGGTGGAACATATGTAACAGTAGCACTGAAGTCACCAAGCAATTTATGTGACACTCAGTGCAGCAGATAGATGATTTTGAGCTGTGCCTAGATGACCTATGGCAACACTGACATTTGGATAAGTTTGGCAATGACAAAAAGAACTGCAAAACTATTTCCTGTGTCAGTAATAGACTCTTCCCTTAGTAACTTCCCACAACTGTTACTACGAGCAAAATTCAGCTTTGGTAGCTATGGTCTGAATGACAGCATAAAGAAAAGTCAAAGCAGCTGCCAAGATTTTAAAACCAGGCACTCATGCATAATCACTGATGCCAGCCTTTGCAAAATACCTCAATCTCTATATTGGGGCTGAAGTGATGGTGGAAATCATTATTAAGTTAAAAATTTAAAGAGCAATATCAAAATTCCAAGTAACTAACTGGGTTCTAAAAGGACAGATCTCATTTTCATTTTAAAAATAGGCTTATCACAAGAACTTTAAGTCTGGCTTTTCAACTGTTTTAACTTCCTAAAACCCAGACATCCCAACATCTCCCTAACCTAGGAAAACTGGAGATCTTCTGCACACAGAAAGGAAAGCAGACTATCCTATTTTTATCATATATGCTGAGAGAAATATAAAATGAAAACACCCCACAGAAGCAAGCACATATTCAAGTTACATGTTAGGAATCGATCTTACCAAAATTAAGGTGGCTCCTGGAGGCCTTCCAAATGCTCCCTCTCCTTCCGCTGCTTGCACAAGGAGTTTAAGCCATGTCTAAATTGTGAGATCCAAACACATGGGTTCAGGCACACATCCAGCCTGCATCCTGACTTTATTTTAGGATGACACCAATTCCCCATCGGGATGAAAACTAAGTACATGTGCACCATTCCCCTAGAGGGTGGTTCCAGTTGGGAAGGATGATGAAGGCGTCAGCCAGAGGAGAACTGCAGTTCACTCCAACCAGGCTTTTGTAGCTGAATGTTTGAGACACATACACCAGGTGCCATGGAGAGCTGAGCTGCCTCTGGATTGTAGCCTTATGCACTTAGCTTGAAATATATTTGACCAAATATAAACAACCACATTTCACTGAGTCACTCTACTCCCCCTCTCTCTTTATAGTCGCTGAAGAGAAATAGGCATTTGTGGGCTATGATTCATCCTATCCCAAAGCAGCTATTCTAAGAGATTTCATCATATCCTAAAAGCATCTGTGCTTCTGTATTGGTTACCTGAGATGGTCACCCTTAGGCTTCTTCTATCACGTCCTTCATTAAACATGCAGGAGATGAAATCTTACTACAGAAGAAGCCTTATTACCAACATAAATATTCAGATATTTTAGTTACATATACTGGATAGCACTTTTGATTTTCAAATTCAATTCAAATAACTAAAGACATTAGCATAGAGCTAAAGGACACCTGTATTTTGACAATGTACAGTTACAGCTTTGGTGTAAATCCTCAGCTTGCCATAAGCATGTTCCAGCTATGTTGCTATATAAGCTACATAAGCTTGTTCTCTAAGCTATGCTGAACATGTTCCAGGCTTTTTTTTTCCCCATGACTGAACAGCAATCTTTGCACTCACTCACGCTTTCCTCCTCTGAACAACTGATTGACACCAAATTAACCTAAGAGGAGTTGAACTGGGATTCTCCTCTTGATTTTCTTTTTTGTTTTGGAGGGGGACATTTCTGGGGAGAGGGAAGGTTGGTAAAATAACCATTATCTTGCTGACTCTATAAGGCAGATACTATCAACCGGCTAAATAATAAGCTCAGTAAAATAAATTGGCAAACCACCTACACTGCCTTACTCTTAGAACATTGACTTATGCAAAAGTTTTTTCAGGAAAGTGATTCTGTTTTTCTTCATGACAGCTGAAAAAAAAAAAGAGCCATTTTCAGTTTGCTCATCTGAAATACCAAATCACAGAAGTATTAAACATTAAAATTTAAATTTTAGTCATCCCAACCCAGATATCTAGTTTCTTCTAGATGCCCTAGGGAATTTCTGTTGGCCTTCAGTAGCCATTGCTGGAAGGACTGGGTTACTGGTATGTCTAATATTTGCCAGCCCCACACAGATGTCCCAGATATAAAATTGTCTAGTGCCATTTTAGATGCCATATATTTAGATACCTGTACACATCCAAAAATGCAACCATTTCCTCAGAAATATTCCTATCAGAACAGAGCTTCCCAAATCTTCCAGCAGAATGTAAAAGGGTTACATACAAAACAGAAACCCTCTATCATCAGCTGCTGAACCATATCCAGAATATATTTTATGAACCACAAGGAATCACAGGGTAAAAGTACAAGCACTATTTAAGCCAGCCACATATATAAATTCAAAATAAATCTCTCTCTGCTAACTGACTTCATGTCCCCCTAGTTTGTACAATATCTGCCACAGCCAGGGACTTACTTGATGGAAGCCTCCCAAGCCTTTGACTTCAGCTGAAATAAACACCAAATGCTTAAGCCTTCATAGAAATGTATTTCGAATCCATGTGGTTAGGAAGAATACTTCCCAAATGTTTCAAATTAAGAAGAAAGTGAGTCTTGTACCTTTAAGTCTTTAATACTCAATTGGAAACAATGTGAAGGTGTAATCCAGCATTACCCACTGATGCATAAATCATCTTTAGTGAGACCCCCATGTACTGGGAAGTTCTTCCATCGCTGATAAAAACATGCTCCTTCCTCCTCAGACCCCTCCATGACTAATTTCCCCCATACCCATTGTTCTGGCCTCAGATTTGGAGTAGTTCCTATTCAAACCCACAACAGGAGGAAACCATGTGATAAATCACCTTTTCATAAAACCTACTAACCTCAGCCACAAAGTCATGTGGGCATAGGAAAACCCTCTTGTGTTTCAAGGAGCACAGTAGAGGATGCATATACTAAACTTTTGCCCCTCATCTTGGGGGTTTCCAACCTATTGGGAAGACACAGGAGCAAGACTTGTCCTCCAAGAAGTTCCTAAATGACCAAAATTAATACTTCTTATAACTATATGAGAGATTCATTCCAAGTAAGTTTTCTGCATATAAACCTAGTATTTTTAAAAATCTATGAAGATTCAGTTATCAGCCTCAAATACACTTGAAATCCTGCATATAATTCAAGCAATGGCTCCAAATAACACATCTTCAAATGAGTGATGTAATGAGAACTCTCTAATTATCCTTTAAATCAAAAGCTCTATTTTATTACTCCATTATAAACCCAAAGGGAAAAAATGCCACTGAAACTAAGCTACTTTTTGAATTTTCCCATCTTCAATCAGCACAAAAATAATTCAACTTGCTCTTTCTAATTCATTACCCTACTGTTTTTGCACACTACTGCAATACAGGTGTAAAACAACCATCACTATTTAACAGGTGATGCTGCCTCCCATCTTCCTACAAGCTGCCTTTTAACAGCCTGAGTCTGTAGGGTAGATGCTCAGGGGCATGCAGCAAAATCAGCAAGCAATCTCCACTGTAAGCAGAGAAAATAGGCTCCAGGAAACTTCACAGAAAATGAAAGCCAATTGGATAATTTTTGTTTTTTAAAATCAGTAAGAGCAGCATTCAATCCCTCACCCTTTTACAGCAATTAATAACCCACACATGTAAGAGCAGAGGACTCTATATAATTAAAAAAGCATTACTTTGGCAAGAAGAGAGGGCCTGGAGTATATAAGTACAGGGTTTTATTTCTTTCTGTGAAGTATGGATGACAGGTAGGAGAAAGCTATGCCAAGTGAACTGTTGGCAAGCAACTAGTCTTTTGGTTAACAGGCAGCTGTTTTGTGAAGTCTATGAGTTTGTGTTCACTTAGGAAAGCTTTTCTTTAAACATCAGATTTAGATGCATTCAGTCATGAGTTTTGCACTAAATTTCCATTTGCACCTCAAAAGAGGTTGCCTTGTTTCAGCTTGTTTTCTGATTACTGTGAAGTGTCAGGAACACTTTGTTGTATAATGCTTTTAAACATTACATGTGGATCTTTGCCTAATTACTCTGCCACATAATACTATATACATGAACATGAACCTTCATTTTTCCCAAATGTCATGTAACAGAAACCAAGAAATAAGTAGCTGTAAACACAAAGAGAAACAAGAATTGTTTTCACACAGAAAAAAACAAGCAAACAAGTCTGAGTAATGCAGGGCAAGAAACAAGGTCCTCTAGCAGAAGCACTGTGTGGGATAAAATGGCATCCAAAAGCATGACCTCTGAAAACAGCATGTTTCAAGTAGCACATGTCAATATTTAATCCCACCACCAGAAAAATGAAGTAAATTACAGAAAGAATGCCTCAAAAATCAAAATGCATACAGGACTTCATTCACCAGAGATGCAAAGATGGAATGGAGAGTTTATTTGTAGGGAAATGTCCAGCTTTCTAACACAGCCATTATTCTGTATTTTTCTCTTCCTCTCAAAAAAAAGTGTTATAAATTAACAAAACCATTCATTTGGCTGTTCCCCCTCATATCAGCTCTAATAAGGATAAAATACAACCACTAATAAATATTAGTGGGGCCAGAATAAGATTAAAAGATATCCTGTCTGCTACCTTTGGCTTACTTAAAGGTAGTACTACTAAGCAAAGAGGACTGTAGAGAAAAATTACAAGATGAAGATTACACAGATCTTTTGCTGTGAGATGTACAGTCTCATGAACTTAAGATTTTAAGCTAAATTTCACTGCAGACCACCTGCCCTTTTGGCAACTGCAATGCCACCTCATTCCCCGCAGCTATCTTCAGCAGACCCACGAGGAGAGGTTTGCCTGTTTGGGCAAGATTGTATCAACCATCAAAGAGATGTCCCTTCCTTCAGGGACAGGTGAGAACAAAATAAACCTGCTGACAAAAATATTCTGCTGGTCCTCAGGCCATAATTACTTAGGTTAACAATACTAATCTCAGCATAGTACTGAAACATTACGGTATGAACTACAAAAGCTGTATTGAGAACATGAAGGTAAGTTTACCACCACGCATCCCACAGTAGCTGGTCAGCTCAGTCCAAAGTTGCCTAAAAAATTCTTCACTTGAGAAGCAGGAGGGGGAATTCTCCTAGAAACTTCGATTGTAAGAAACCTCAGGGGGTACCTAGTCCAGCTTCTGACTCAAAAGAAAACTATCATCAAAAGCAGACTGCATGGCTCAGCATGGCTTTGCCTTCACAAGTCCTGAGAAGCTCAGAGGGCAGATACTTGCTCCTCTGGATGACCTGCTGGTGTACTGCACTCCTCTCCTAGTAACAAGATTTTCCCAACATCCAACCTGAATCTCCAAAGAAAAAATTGGTTGCCACTGTCTCTTGGTGTCACCTGGCATTACTAAGTAGAGTTTGGTCCTATTATTTTCATAATCATGCTCCAGCAGCTGTAACAGCTACTGGACTGCCCCTTGCCTACTTTTCATCCAAGCAAACAAGCCCAGCTCCCTCAACCTAGACCCCTACTCATAAAAGTAACTTTTCACTGGAACTAGACATGGCAATAAGACTTCAGCTAAGCCAGCTAAGCCTTGACAAAAGCCGTGACCATGTGCTCAATTCACATTGGATGAACTAGAGAGACTTCTAGTTTTCTCTTCCCTTTACTACTGGCAGCATATACAAGGGACTATCACTCAGATGTTTTGCATTTGCTTCTTTTGATTCCTCTCTGCACTGCTGACAGAAGGGATATGTTAAAAGCTCTGCATCCTGTACAGAAATGTCCACTGAATTTCAGACCTTTCTATTTCAGTACTGTCAGATATTTGGCATATTGAATGCACTTCTAGTTTACAAAGGTATCTATGATCAAGCCACCTAACAAAAAATGAAGTTACCAGTGCTTATTTTCTATAGGAGTTCTTTATAAGTCCTTTAAAAACCCCCAAATTTAATCCAGCTGTTTCCAATTATGGCCATCTCCAAAGATGTCTTTTTGAGACAACGTAACTTCAAGTGTACTGTCAGCTTGAAAAAAAAAAAAGTCAACCCAAAAAAATCTAACCTTTATGGATATCCCATTCATTCTGCTCCTTTTTTCCGTCTATTATGCAGAAATCAACAAATAACTAAGAACCCACTGACAAAATCTTGCTGGAGTAAGCAAAGTGGCACTACAGCAGTTTCAATTATTCTTCCTGTTTAGAAAATTCATTATCTCAATCCTAAAAGCCTTCTGCACAGTTCTGCACTAATGACATTTTCCCCCATCCCAGTTTGTTTCCAGCAGCAGACTCCACCAGGGACTCAGCAGCAGCAGGGACCAGCTCTAGCAGGTTTGGAACTGCTCATACCACATAAGAAAAAACACATCAACCATCTTCGAAATTTGTAAAGAAGAATGATGTAAGCTTTCTAGAAAGCAAGAACAGTGCTGTAGTAATCCTCCTGTCAGCCCCAGGGCCATTATCACAATTCAGATGACCAAACTCTTCTGCTGCTTCGTGAGGGAGGAGTATTGAGATCCACCCAGCTCTGGCCTCCAGTTATTGCCACACCATTAGTCAAGTGGCCTCTTTACAGCTCAGGAAGTAGACAAACTTTTCTCCTCCCTTCCTCTAATTCACAACAGCAAGGACAGATTATTTAAAAAAAAAAAAAAAGACTGCCTGAAACCACCAACACCATCTTCTGATGGAATGTGCCTTAATCTTAACATTACCCTGCCCTCATCCTTCCTGTCCACACTCACCGCAGCTCCCACAGGAGCCATATCCAGGTCTAACCATTCCCAGGATTCAACAGCTTGTGCCTCCAAGACGAATCACGTGCCTTTCCTGTAGGACCCGGCAGTCCGAATGACACGGCACACTTCACCTGCCATGGTATAAACTGGACCAGGTTTTCCAAGGAATTAGAGGGAAAGAACCAGAGAAATCAGATACTTTCTGGTAGCTGCAAGTAGCAGGAGAAATGCACTCCACCACAAGCAAGAAGCAAAGAGCACAAAGCATTATGAAATTAAGTGAATGAATTGAGTAATGTAAGACCCACCTCTAACTGCCAACAGGCAATACACAATCCCGAGAGTGAAATACATGGTATACATTGCATCACCCAAAGCTTTCTAGATGAGATAGAAATCCCCTGTCTTTTTTCCCTGCTCCTCACAATACAGCACCCATGACAATCAGACACCAAGAAGCACTTTGCTCACCTGTTCTGCAAATGTGAAATCTAAGGTGCTTATATTAAAGCATCTTTATTAGATTTCATTAACCTGAAAAGTCAAAGCTAACATTTATTCATTCAAAGATAACAATAAACAAACAGCTTTAGGAAGGCTAGCATTAATATCTTGCAATGGAAGGTAGCAAAATGCCGCAGAATTATGAATCTTAAGAATTTCAGCAGATACTTTGACAAGGTTAAACACGATAAAATGCCCAAACCTTATCACCTTGCGTTTTTTAAGAAAAGCCAGTTTCCTCATAGTCCTCTTGGCACCTTCACAGATCGTGCGTGGTCCAGCCTGCAAAGCTGATCATATTTTTGACCTAACACCTGACAGAGAAGTTGAACATTATGGATATCACAACACTACTGCAGTTATGGAAAAAGCATTGCCTCATTCAGGCAAGTGAAAGCATGGCCAGCTTCCCAGCAACCAGAAAAAGCCTCAGCAGAGTAAGGACTGAGAAACTCCAAAATCTTGCAGAGCTCATCAACAGCAGCAGGGCAAGGGCCTGAGGGCTCAGAGACCCACACATCAGCAATGATCAAAACCACAGTCAACTCCTGACAAACACTGCTCCAGTAACATACCCAAAAATCACCTTGATGTTATCAGTACCTCACCATACACATAGGACAGAAACTCCCAAATGGAGAATAGCAAATAAATGCTGAAATAAGTAATGCATCAAAGCCTATGCTAAGGCCTTCCATGTTCAAGGCCTATGACATCCATACAGACACACTGCACAGCAAGGAAATACTCCACTTTGTGAAAACCTTGCGCACACTTGGAAAGCCCTCTCAGGAAACAAAACCGCGCCTCGCCCATATCCACCATCAGCCAGCTTACACAGCTCAAGCCAAGCACATTTAGACATGACTTAATCTTAAAACAGGGTGTCTTTTTTTTTTCTGAGATCTGTGAATTCAACCATACTCCTTCCAGTCTGAAATCATTAACAAAGTACTTGGAAGTCTTCTTCCTCCTTGAAAATGTAACAGTCCTACCATTGCTGAAGAAAGTCACTGTTGATATATTGTCCTGAGCAACCACTAGTTAGTGCCAAATCTCCCATTCCTGAAAAAGATAAGCAACAAAGCCGCCTATCGGCTCCCTTCGATAACCCTAATGCTACAGACCAGGCACATCAAACAAAAGGACATCCTGAAGAAAGGACATTGATCTTCCCATACTTCAAATTATCTCTTCTCAGAGGAGGTATGGGCTGATACACAGCCTCCTTTTTGATACCATCAGGCATGAAATATTTGTCTCTCACCAAGGAGGATGCCTCAAAAGGGCCCACAAAAATATTACAAATAGCCTGGGTCCTACGTGGATAAATTAGGGGCAATGGAGAAAGGCAGCAGTGGAAAGCTGCTTCCACATCACTTGCTCCTTTCCCTAGAGACCTACAAAGCTCAATTCCCTATACGCTACTTTCTAACATCAGTGTCAAACCACCAGGTCAATTAGCCAGCAACAGTCTCAATGTGAAGACACAACAGACATATTTAACCTTCAGCACAAAAAATTGCAGCACCATCCAAACAAGGAGGAATAGCTGAAGTTAAACCTAAGCCTGGAATTCAGTGGAGAGCAGAGGAAAGCACTGGCAAGAGTTTGCAGCCACAGACAGACCCTAGGTTTGTTGCTTTAAGATACATGATCCCAGCTGGTCATAGGTCAGAAGTATTTCTGGACTTTACACTGACATTATACTTTCATACTGAAACGCTACTCAGTAACAGCATTGCTGTCTCAGCTCCATCTAGGCAGAGTCATCTGTGTCCCCAGTGCACTCTGGGCAGCCCATGGAGCCTTCCAATCTAGGAAATCTGATTACTCCAGAACATGTTATGTCCTTCCCCAGTAACACAGCGTCATACCATCATCCTCCCGTCTTCCAGGCTGCATCCCCGCAGTGCTCAAACATCTCCATGCTATCTTACAGCTCCCTGTGGCCCCGGCCCTGGGCAGCAACAGGGCTACCTTGGGACCCGCAGAGGAACAGCCCCTGACAGTCATCACTGCCATCAGCCACCCAACGTGAGCTCAACATGTTGGCATGCAGCTGCAAGGCAGGATGAGCTGTTGGGTTCTTCAGCACTTTAAGATTTTCGAAGAGGTCTACTCTTTCCTCATACCTGTAGTTGATTGAGCCATATATTTTTATTCTGAAGTTAGTTGAGTGTTTTGATACTGTGTTTCTCTAAAGCCCTAAGCCAATCGATTGTGTCAAACGCAGTTACCACAAATAATCCAACCACAATGATCAAGACAGCAAAATGCACAGGGAAAGAAAGTAGCAGCAGTAGAAAAAAAAGAGATTGTTTTTGTTTTTAAAGGTTTATTCACAAGAAATGAGCAACTTGAAACTGAAAAGCATTTTTGATTAACACTCTGCCTTGACTTTCACTTCAATGACATTTTAATGAACACTTTCTAAGTAGCTGTACTTGCAAATGAACGTGGGAGAATACTGAAGAAAGGTAATGGGAGGGGAAAAAATAATCCATCAGTCATTTTATTTCTTAGATGCCTCTGAGAAAATAAATAATAATTCATCAGGGGAAAAATGATCCAGCAAAGATTCGACTGTTAAAAGACATCTGGAAAGGAATAATAAGTAGACTGGAAGAGTCTGAATTATGATAGAGAGCTATGGAGAAAGATACAGTATGATTGGGAAGCCAATTAGGTGACTCGGTAATGCTTCAAGGATGAAGGGAGTGTGTTCACATCTGTCCTGAGTACTTCAACCACAGAGAGCTAACAATAAACTGTCAGAAAAAAATTTATAGAAGAGCAGTAAATGTGACTGCAGGACTGGCTGGAGCCATGAGAAGTGAGATTTCTACCGTGGTAACTGACAGCATGAAAATACCTTCTTTGATAACAAGTTTAATGTGGTTCATAGTTCTCTATTTCTATTTTTATTGCCAGATTCAACCAAATTCAGAAACCTTCAAGTAGAACTACAGTAAGACCTGTGAGGGCCTATTAAAAGGGGAGGGGGGAGTGAAGGCAATATAAACAAGCAAACTGTTCATTCACCTAGCATGGCATGAGTTCCAGTGAGAACATGCCAAATCTAAATAAATTAGGCTATATAATTCTACTTGGCAGCATAAGGAGTGAAATAATCATGTAGTGTTGCTGAGATTCCAAGAGTTACCCAGAGAATGCAAAAAATCTAACACCATCAGGCAGCAATGGGAATATCAATTTAATACACTTTTTCTTTCTTCCTGCCATGAATCAGGACAAAAAGTTAACAGAACTTCTTCCAGTGTCTTGTAACCAAGCTTTTAACCCAAGGAAAAGCAAGACTAAGAAGGTTTCCCAAATGGCAATCACATGCCACTGGTGGCAGAATTCATGTACTACTTTTGCTATGGTAGGTACACCACAGTTTAAGAATCCCTAGGTTAGGAGAAAAAGCAGTCTGTTTAGTACTGCACAGTACAATTCTAGAGACTCTGCAACCAGCAGAGAAACTGTAGAGCATCTGGAGTATAAGAGATGAAAATTTCACCCACCAAGTGTTAGCAGCAAGTAGACTTTATTTTTAATCTTCTTATGACAACTGTTATTCTATAAAAGCCAAATTTAAGAAAATGATGCTCAGATGAAGGTTTCAGCATCACAATCCCAAACATACCCATTCCAATAGAGATTTTGGCAGGTTTGCTGTTGACTAAACCCAAGCCATTTCTTCAGAGAGAGGGCCATAAATAATAGAGGAGATAACTTTCAGAGGGGAAAGTATGTTGAAGTGACACATGCTACGTCATCCACCCACCTATCTGCACAATGCAGATAGCTACCAATCCTGTGGTGACAGCAGGGACACCACAACAAAACAGCCCATTTCTTCAGCTGCAGGAAAACAAGCACCGTCCTGCAGGTTACCTTGCACGTACAGACAGACCCTTACACTGTACAGATCACCAGGGTGGCCCACTGCTATTCCAAATTTCACTGACGTGTAGATGAGCCACAGCGTATGCCTGCAGCTATGGCAAGTGCCAAAGACTGGCGTGCCCCAACTGGGAGCTCCAGCTTGTGGCAGAAGTTCTGTGGCTATGATCTCCAACGAGCAGCACTGGAGCTGGCACCTCACCACCACCTTGTCACTGGAGAGAGAAACCACAGGGCTGGCTCTACCCAGGGGATCATGCATCCTCTAAAAGCATGAGGCTGACACTGCACAAAAGGGCCTTGTCCATAGTGGGAAAAATTACATCCCTTCCAGCAGCAATATCAACTGTACTTCATGAATGCAAATAGTATTAGTGCCAAATACAAGCTACAAACTGACATAATTGATGCTGGAGCAACTTTTTTTTTTTTTAACTTTAAACATACTCAGAAACTGTATGAAAGACACTTTCCACTAGTCCTTGAGAGTAACTTTAGAGTATTTCCCAGAAGAGCTGAAATATGTATTTGGCCCTAAAGCTTACCGCAGGTACCTTTTTCATTTGCACAGTGTGGTATGTACACACACAAAGCGAAAATACATGACAGATGGCTAAATCTATGCATATTTACCAAGGTATGAATACCACGTTAAAATCATAAGCACTAGGCCAAGTCACATGTTTGAAATTAATTATACTTCCGCTACTACCTACAAGTCCACACTGCTTTAAAAATCTACAAGTCTGAACAAGATACGTCAGTGTGACACGATCACTTAAGTATATTAATCCCACATGGATATCCTCTGCAGCTGAATTAAAGGCACACAAGTTATTCTCTGCTACTGTTCAAACACACATTCAGCCACATTATTGCTGTCTGTTTCCCCCCCAGCAAAAATGTAAATATGCCCAAAAGAAACAGAAAACAAAACATCTGGAAACAGAAGCCTATAGGCAATGTTCTCATAGTTCAAAAAATACTATGTGCATATTCCGTGCATATGTAGACAAATACATATGTACATACAAGGAATAAATATATAGGGTTTCCACGCAAAACCAGTAGTAAGAAAAACATTTAATTTCGGACCGTTTTTCTCCCTCTGTCACACTCACCTTCACGGGTGGCAGTCCCGTGTCGTGTTCCCCCCACGAACCTGCCCAGCGCTATTCCCCGCTGGCTGCAGCGAGCCCCCGGCGCAGGGATGAAGCGGGCGGGCACGGAGCGGGGAGGGAGGATTTGGAGGAAGCCGCTGGGGCGGCCACGGCCCCACGGGGCCCTTTCCCTTTCCCTTCCAGAAGTAACACAAAGTTATGACTCCCGCTCGCCGCTCTCCCCGCTCGCACGCCGTGCCAAATGCTGAGTTAACAAAACCATAAATCACCGCTGAACCAGACGCGACGGCCCGGCAGCAGCGCCAGCCGCCTCCCGCCCCGTCCCACGCCGCGGCGGCTCCCCCAGGGAAGCGAAGGGGAGGCGAGCGGCGGGGGCAGCGGGCACCCGAACCGGCGCGGGGCTCGAGGCGCCTTCCCGCGCCCTT